>PQWD01006791.1:29676-190853 GCA_019425675.1 Leucinodes orbonalis | reverse complement strand
GATTTGTAATCTGCCGTTTTTAGTGTTAAATATTTGTGTACTTGTCTGCTGTTGTAGTTCAGTGTTTATGCCAATAAATGTTGTACTTTCGGTCTTTCCATTGAAGTGTGGTGTTCCCACTGACCTGGGCGCAGCATCAGCTCTCTGCTGCAGGCACCGCAGCTTGGCGATGCTGGTGGAGAGGTCGGCCGCCTCCTCGTACTCCGGCTCCGGGGACTCCGCCAGGGGGGAGCCACCTCACGGGGGACCGGTTTATATTGGGACGGCTACAAACACAATCAATGTCCATCTGACATTTGACTACTTATTTGGTGGAATGGTGGAGACATCAGCAACTACACGAAGGGTTCCGGATTCGATCGCCGGGCAGTACAAATTTGTGAGCATGAATATGTCTGTTTTTTTCAAAGTGTACAGGACGGTCTGGACGCTCAACTGATGGTAAGTGATACGCTTGACCATGTCAGAACGGCACGGCCATGTCTCCTTCAAGACCAACAACTGATAGACAGTTATTATACCCCATTAATACCGCACTGCGCCCGACACCAGAGACAACAGATGTTAGGTCTAATATACCCGGTAATTTCACTAGCTGCAGTGCCCTCATCCCGAAATACAAAAGTGCATAGCACTGTTTCACGAGACGATATCTGGCACTCTGTTTGTATTGGTCTGAGTTCTTATGTATAATATGTATGTATTTACAAAAAAAAAGTTTTTAAGTATGTTTATCAGTTGTTTAATAGCCGGACTACAAGTTTCACGCTTAACTTGGGGCTAAATGGCGTTAAGTCAAAGTCTGTGGATATTTATATTTTTTTTAATTTATACACAGCGGCATCTAGTACCAAATTAAAGACTTGTCATATACGTACTAAATAACGGATAAACATACTTATATAAATGTTTTAATTATATATTATACATAGAAGACACCCAGATCAATACTTACAGATCGAACTTTAAAAAATCCGACTCAATGCAACTACCGCATTACAATATATTTATTCCAGTGATTAATAGTTATCACTCATATCCTATCCTCTTCAACCTATCGCAGTCTACTGCTGGACATAGGTCTCCCCCATTTTGCGCACTCAAAAGAGTAAAATTAACAAAAAATTCTCACTACAAACTAAAAAGCTATTAAAAAATAATTGCCAGGTAGAAATCGTTAATTATTAATTCTTAACAACTGCCTAGGATGAAAATTTTAGTGTTGCCATTAATATTTAATATTTCATTACTCACCACGCTGTCCTGCGACAACACTCGCTGCTGCTTCGTCAAAGGCGGCACAGTGCTGCCGTTGTCTTCTAAAATAGAAAACCAAAAATAACATACCTATTCAACCTATTACATTGGACATCAGTGGCGTGTACTCAACGACGGATCCAGGGGGGTCATGGGGGTCATGACCCCCCTGAGCTATTTTTAAGTACTACATATACTAACGTACATTAACAAGATACTTTATAAGTTAAGCTTGACTACGACTATGTGACAGTGCATACCCTGTCCAAAGAAAATAGCTATAATATCAAATGATTTCAACTAAATAAACCTGCTGTCATCAACAGCACTCGATTTGTCAAAAAATTTTTTTTTTTATTGTTTTGTGATTAGTGTCACTCACTTTGCATGTACTATTCAAATAAAATCAAAAGCACAACCACACTACTGTCATTAAAACATGATGAGCGACTGGATTATGAATGAAAATTGTGCCTAAACGACGTGATGGGCAGATCACATGAGAGGGCTGGATTTTCCTCAGTAGATAACAGTCCAAATCCAGGGATGGATTTTATGACACTCTTGCGTCCTTGACCATTTTGTTTGTTTTGAAATTCAAAGCAACCAACCTTTCTGTATGACAGTGGACATGCCAATGTCCTTCACTTCAGCGGGGGGTAGCTTGAATCTGCTCGCGTCGGGGGAACTCTTCTCGCCTGGCTTGTGTGATGGTGATTTTTCCTACATTTAATGCAGTATTTATTACATTTTTTTTGTTATAAAGTGTATAGGACGGTCAGAACGCTCATCTGATGGTAAGCGATAAGCTTGACCATGACAGAGCGACATTGAAAGAGACCAACAACTGATAGAGTTATTATTCTTTAACAATGCCGCACTGCATCCGACACCCGAGACAACAGTTAGGTCTCTTATACCCGGTAATTTCATAGCTACAGTGCTATCATCCGGAAACATAGCAGTGCAATACACTTCATGTTTTAATTTCAAGTTTTCAAAGATTTTAAAAATCTAATTGCATTTTATCTGTCAACCGAACGCAGTGCATTGCAGGCCGGGGTACCGGCTTTTTTCAATTTGGGAAAGATCATTATTTCATAATAATAATATAAATAATAAAATCATTTATTAAGTGCCAAACACATACAAAGTTATACATAGAACAAATATTAAATCTGAATTACAGTAAGGACACTGAAAGGTGCCCACTCAGCTTTATGTCGAAGTACCTACTTAGTAAGCACCGCGACACTGATCTTCCGTGTGCACCGATTTATATTTTTATTTCAATTGTAGAATTTATTTTAAGTTGAAAACTTAAATCTAAGGAAACATTTCCACGGTGATTGAAGACACCATAACGCTGTTCTTGCGTCACCTTTATTGAGAGACTAGAGAGAGATTTTATACATTGGACAATAACTAAATATACTTGACACCACTAATCGTTGACGTACTTTTTATGAACTGTCAAAAAGGAACGTTTCCATATATTTTGTATGAGATTAGTGATATGTGACGTCATTGCTCACTATCATCAATTGACCTAATATTTATTGGTTTCAGTGTATTTGAAAACACAATATTGCAAATAAACAAAAATGATGAATAAAACGACATATAAAATAAGGTGCAAAAAAAAAGTAAAAATAAGGTTTGGTATTTTATTGCGGATGGTGGAAACTACCGAATCAAGTCGCAAGACTTTTGTAGCGGACACTTTTTGAGTCAGATTGTGCATTTAGTTAGTTTATTATTTATCTAACGTATCAAGGTACATTGAGATTATCATTTTCGGTCACCCATCCAAATACTGACCACCGTGATAGTTGCTTAACATGCACGAACGTCAACCGTCCCTTACCAACGATAGTCGAGGCTTACCTGATTATCATCACTTAGTCCAGTGAACCGGAGCCCCTTCTTGAGTCCCGCTATCCCGAAGTCGAGTAGACCCTCCATCATGCCCGCCGCTTCATCCTGGTTCAAAACACAGGTAAACATAACGTTGTTGACGCTAATTCATGAGCAGCCTATTACGTCCCACTACAGGCACAGGCCTACCATGTTACTTGTTACCATAGGAAGAATTTAATAGTGGCCGATTGTATTTGTAGGCCGTTAAAGGTAGATACGCCACCCGTGCCTCAAAAACCGCCAAAGAGCATACAGTTTGTTTAGGTAAATGTACGCTCATTCGAAATATGTGTATGTGTGCTGTCGCTGCATTCGGAACACTTTTTTCGATTGTTTTGTGAGGATACCACGAATCTATACTTATTACATCATTGGCTTCACCAGGCAATTGGCTATCAGCCTTTAACCGGTATCACATATAAGATAAACCTCCTCATTTCCCTATCTATGAAATATTAAAAACCCCTGATGATGTTACCAATGTTGCTAAAGCCCTTTTTTTTCGAACTCACTGCTGTTGGCATCATTAGATAATAATACCCTATCCATAGCCCTTATTTTTTTCTTCCCATATTTGCAATAGTCCTTGCACCGAGCGGGTGCTCGCTCTGTGTGTACTCCCATAGTGCGGGCAGAGCGAGCGGCCGCTCGGTGTACACATCACAACTCATTATTTTGTCTCACAAAGCCTCTACGTGTTGGACCCATGTCCCCACGCAAGCTTCAAAGGACCGGTCTATGAACCGTGAACTCCTAACAGAGACTACAAATAATAACGTTTATTTCTCAGATGTGGGCTCATAGGCTGTGTTAGAAGAAGAGGTGAGGGAAACATGCGCTCACAACACCGTTCATGCAAACGTCACAACAGGGTCCCATCTCTACCACATTTCACTGAATACAAACCAACATGCCGTTTGGATTGCCAGATTCTTAACTAAATATTAAAAATACGGATAAGTCAGAGTCTTTAAGTACCTGTTAAAGCTGAGATAAGTCAGGAACCTCAACCCTTTAACCGCCGTAGTTGCATATATTCAAAATACACAATAGATTCTCCATTGCGTCTGGAATCCCGGAGGTTAATAGTTTAAATACCTAACCTAAAGTCAGTGGCATGCCCTGTGCGTCCAGTCAACCCAGAAAATTGCCAACATATTAAATGATTCCCACTTATTCACCCATTTCCCTCTACAGATCTGAAACCATAGGCGATCTGCTGTCATCAACAGTACTCAATTTGACCAAAAATATAAATTATTTATTGTTTTTGCGATTAGTGTCACTCACTTTGCAAACCCTACTCATAATCTCTGTGCCTAAAATATAGAACCTGGCAATCTTCATAACCTGAAGCATAGAGAAGCGGATAGAGCGTGCAAGAAGTCTAACATACACCAGAACATTTGCGGTGCACAACAACAGGGACCTGCAGGTCTCCGATGCGGGTCTTCGCCTGGTGCACTGTACTCTGGAGGTCTTTCAGCAGAACATCCGTTGGCTTCGGACTTTGCTCCTTGCGGACCGGACTGCTCGACTCTTCGGACATTTCCATTGTGTCTTCTTCGCCTATTAAAATAAATAAATAAAAATAAATACCCTGACATTCACACAGCAACATCTAGCCCCAAGTTAAGCGTGAAGCCTGTATTACGGGTATTAAACAAAGGAGAAACATACTTATACATTTTTGTAAATACATACATATTATACATAGGAGGATTCAGTTGGGCTGGGCAGCATTCGGCAAGTTACGTCAGGTCTTCATGTCGACGATTCCGCAATGCTTAAAGACGAAAGTCTTTGAGCAATGCGTCCTACCCGTACTAACATACGCAGCTGAGACATGGACACTGACTGCGGGATTGGTTCACAAGTCCAAAGTCACTCAACGCGCAATGGAGCGAGCTATGCTTGGAGTCTCTCTTAGGGATACGATTAGGAATGATTTAATCCGTAAGAGAACTAAAGTTACCGACATAGCCCGCCGGATCATCAAGTTGAAGGGGCAGTGGGCTGGTCACGTATGTCGCAGAACCGATGGCTGTTGAAGTAGACGAGTTCTGCAGTGGAGACCGCGTCTTGGCAAACGTAGCGTAGGACGCCCTCCGGCCCGATGGACCGACGACTTACGACGGCTGGATGGGAAAAGCGGGGACCGGAATATCTGGCGCAAAATGGGAGACCTATGTCCAGCAGTGGACTACGACAGGTTAAATAGGACAGGACCACTGTAATCACACAGCGCCATGTAGCCCCAAGTTAAGCGTGAAGCTTGTACCCGTAGTACACTAAACAACTGATAACATACTAAAATACATTTTTTTATAAATACATAAGTACATTTTATACATAGAAAACACCCAGACCAATACAAACAGACATGTTCATGTACACAAATGTTTGTATTGTCCAGGGATCGAACCCGAAACCCTTGGTGTAGTAGTCGACGTCTCAACCATTACACCAAATGGGTCGGCGAGATCACCATAATCAGTCTATTAAGGTAAAGACATTTTATTGCTCAACATCATTATTATTTGACGACCCGTTTGGTGTTGCGGTTGGGACATCGGCGGCTACACCCAGGAAACCTGCGCACGCCTGCGAAGAGATTCAAAGGTTGGGCGTGAAGTCATCCAACCCGCATTGGGCCTGCGTGGACGACTAAGGCCTAATCACCCTATACGGGTAGGCTCGTGCCCCTCGGTGGGGACGTTTAACGAGCTGATGATGATGATGATGAAAACATATCTTAAAAAGTACTCACCAAACCACAAAGGCTGCGGTGACTTGCTCCTAGGTGGATTAGGACTGCCCTCAGTGTCGGCGTCCTGTCCCCACAGGCGGCTCAGCGTGATCTCCCCGTCTAGACTGGCCAGCAGGTCCTGGCCTAGGCTGATGCACTGCAGGTCTAGATCCGTCTCCCACGTCTTCACACTGCCTGCGGATATCATTATCATGTCAATGCGATGGAATGATTGGGATGTCAGCTATGACAAAAGTTCGGGATTCGATCCCTGTACAGCACCATTAAAGTATTTTATGTTTTTTTTTATAGGATAGGGGCAAACGAACAGACAGATCACCTGATGGAAAGTGAATACTGCCGCCCATGGACATTTGCAACACCAAAGGAGCTACAATTTAAATGTATAAAATTAATAAAATTATCATATTACATTTCTTAAAGATTGCATTAAAAATATGTACCTTGTGTCAACATATTCTTCTCAGTAGAAAACTACCGTCTGAGCCAGTGGTAGCTTCATTTGATAGTCATAAGTGTTCTGTTAGGACCTAAACTGAATAAACACTTTCATTTCATTCGCCCTTGTGTCTTATTAAATTAGCGATTTTTGTGTTGATTCTCTCTCTCTCTCTCTTCAACCTATTGCAGTCCACTGCTGGACATAGGTCTCCCCCATTTTGCGCCAGATATCCGAGTCCTCCGCTTTTCTCATCCAGCTCCCACCAGCGACCTTCCGCCGTCGGTCCATCGGGCCGGAGATATGTGTTGATTTGTGTTGATTTAAATTTTCAATATTATCATATACATAGCAACATCTTGCCCAAAACTGACCCTCTCACTTGAATTATAAGAACAAATAATCATACAATGTTGTTATTTTCTTATTATATATCAATACCGGGAACCGGTCAGCTGAGCCGGGACGACGACGCTTTGACGGCCCGTGCGTGGTCTCTCATCAAAAACTTCCCAGCGCGCGGTCGTTACCTTAGTTTACCATTGAATTGGGTATTTGACACCACTAATCGTTGACGCACTTTTTATGAACTGTCAAAAAGGAACGTTTCCATATATTTTGTATGAGATTATTGAAACGTGACGTCATTGCTCACTAACATCAATTGACCTAATATTATTGGTTTCAGTGTATTTAAAAATACAATATTGCAAATAAACAAAAGTGATCAATGAAACGACATGTAAAATAAAGTGCACTTTTATGAAAATAAGGTTTGGTATTTTATTGCGAATGGTGGAGAATACCGAATGGGCAGACTTTTGTCGCTAACACTTTTTGAGTGAGATTGTGCATTTGGTTATTTATTCTTCATCTAAGGTAATATCTGTTGTTTAGCCCTTCTCCATAGCTTGTTAAGCAACCTCAAACAATGATGTTGAGCAATATATATTTTAAGAGATTCGATTTCTAGATTACGACGACAGTGATTGTTATGTAGATGCAAATTATGAGTAATATGAACAGCATCCAACAACACCAAGATGTAAAGGTACATTAAATATTAAAAAATAATTAGAACCTGGGCTGTACCAACATTTGTGGGCATAAGCATATCTGTGTGTATTATGTATATGTTTGCATTTACAGAAAAAGGTATTATATGTACCAATGAGCGAGAGCGATATAATGACCAAGAGCGTCGGTGGCTCAGTGGTGTGGACTGTCGCCTTCCTACCGGGAGGGCTGAGGTTCAAATCCCGACACGTACCAATGTATTTTCGAATTTTCGAAAATATATGTACGTTATCCGACGCTCTTACGGTGAAGGAAAACATCGTGAGGAAACCTTCATGCACGCCTGCGAAGAGATTCGAAGGTTGTGTGTGAAGTCGTCCAATCCGCACTGGCCCCGCGTGGACGACTAAGGCCTAATCACCCTATACGGGTAGGCTCGTGCCCCTCGGTGGGACGTTTAATGAGCTGATGATGAAGATATGTACCAATATTACAGGCTAATTGCTTAGTTTGAGGCTAGGTGGCGCTGTGTGAATGTTAGTTGATATATTTATACCTTCAATAATTCTGTCGTAGATTTTCACCTCATTCCTGCCCTGCCTCCCCCGCCTCTGTCTTAGCACGGGTGACGATTGAATATCCATAGGCTCACTGGTCGTAACCGGCACTTCCTCCACTATATCATGGACATTCTCACTAACCGTTGATGCACTGGGTATCTCTTGAAACTCCTCATTTATAGCCCTTTGCAATACCGGTGCTGTTGTGTTCGTTATTAACGCTGACAAAACTGACTCTACTGTTTGTTTTTCTGGTACTTCACTTATGTCTTCTTTAGTATCAATTATTTCTTTTGTTTCACTGGGTTCATTTACTTCAGATTCTTTTTCATCAGACACACTGGATGTCGTTTCTGTTGTCTCTTTGCCTTTTAAAAGTGTTATCAACTTATCATTCAACCATATTGGATTTGAGAGGGTATCACATATGAAATTGTCTAATCTTTTTGACAGTATACGTACTAGCAACTCGGAGTGGGGTGTGTCCCAAAGTTCCCATGGTACTAGCTCTTTCAGTATGACTCTTAATATATTAGTACAATGATCGGCCGATTGCAAACGGCTATCTGGATTTGAAATAGGATGGGACTTTTTGTATTGTGACTCTATTGAATTGTATGGAGATTTATCGTGCCGTTTCACAGCTTTGCGGTATTCTTTTAGATGACTTATGAGTATAGAGCAGATGTCTACGTAAACTTCTTTCGGTTCTATTTTGTTGCAAATCTAAAATGGTGCATTTAGTGTTAATACATTTAAAAAATGTGGTAATGAACATAATATATGTACATTATCATAGCTATGCTATATTTGCTGTCCAATAGCTAAGACGCCGTTAAACGACGAAAACAATTTATAGTCCAGCTGATAAGTAATCGAAATGGTGCACATTTATACACACTATTAGTGATGTTTTACTTGCTACTCCCGCATAATATCTTTATGATGATAAATAGCAATATTAGAGATGCCTTAACCAAAGTTATTTTCTGTTTAACAGGTTTTTTTGTGTGCTCATTTAGCTAACGGCGTTTTTGCTAGAAGAAGGACAGGAAAGCCTGTGCCCTACAGTAGAACGTTATAGGCTGATGATAGTGTCCAACTTCACACTTGCATATGAGTGGGTGGACTCATTATTTTTAACCCATTTTGAAGCATAACACAACTGCTAATTTCATTGGCTTTCTACCTTAATATAGTGGCATAAGGATCAAAAATGGTGGCAATATGTGACAGATCCCAATAAAAAATCATAATGAAATCTATAATAATAAGAACACAAACCTGAAATGTCTTGCCAATCATTTGATCCAACATCTGCTTGCATGCAAACGGAAAGCCAATTTCCTGGGAAACATAAGGCACATACCATGACGACACAAGTTTCCTCTCCAGCACTGTTGTTATTACGCTCAGCTCATTTGTATCATATTCCTGAAAGAGTTCCATAAAAGGCAATTTTTTTTTGAAATAAATTCAATAAAAGGTGTGGAAAGCAATTGCTTTTAAGTCCAGTTCTCAAAAAGTCAGTATGCCAAGATTTTTTAAGAATTTTGGAATACTGACTTTTGTGTAATGGTTCCCATGTTAGCTACTACACCAAAGGTTCCACATTCAATCAATGAGCAGTACAAACATTAGTGTGCATGAACATGTCTGTTTGTATTGGTCTAGGTATATAATGTATGATATGTATTATTTAAATAAGGACTGCGATAACACTAGGGATTTTTTGAAACCAGCACTGTTGCCTTAACCTATGTTAAATGTATCTTTGACTACAAAACATGGAAGCCTAGCCCTCCAACATTAATAAGAAACACAAGAAAATCTTTCTATTCTATTGTTTGTAGGGATTCAACAAGGAACCTTGGACCATATAAGCCGAGACAGGGTCCTCTGAACATTATTTAATGCATAATTATTTTTTCTCGTTGTTGATATTATGAACACTATGTTTTGTTAATATAAAAAAAAAAAAAATAAATTTAACTTACTTTGGATTCTTGATGAATTATCTTGCGAGTTTGAGGCAAAACTTTGGTCAAAACCGATAGATAGGGGTGTTCCTTCACAAGCAATTCCAAGTCATATTTCAGAGGCTTGTTCAAGTGTAACAACCATTGCAGAAACTTAAAACTTAACGATGCGGAAACTATGAAAATTACGAAACTGTAAATTGGAAACCATATTCCTGTTATTGGAGAAATATTCGTCAAGTAATTGAGTAAAGCACAAAGTATAGTAATGCTAGTCGACATTATAGTTAATGTTTCAAGAAGATTCCTTTTGAGCAGCATTTTTCCTTATTTTTTATAACTTTGAACTTTAATTTTGAAATACGAAATGAAAATATTGATTTTCCGCGAGTGACTGATTTTGACAGTTTGTAGACAACTGTCAGTGTCAGAGTCAATCAGCTGATGGTACCTGGAACAATAACTAAAAGTATTGTTCGAGTATGGTACGATCGTGGCATGGAAATAATATTGAGTTCAATGCCATACAACTTCTCTCTTCAACCTATCGCAGTCCACTGCTGGACATAGGTCTCCTCTATTATGCTCCAGATATCCCGGTCCTCCAACTTTCTCATCCAATGCCATACAACTTATAGTTACTCAAATATTTTTATTTATGTTTGATTTTAGCACACATTTTTTTTATGAAAAGTATAAGTGCGCATTAGAGTATCGCAAATTCTTAGAGTATCAAAAGTAGTTATATATATTCTAGCCCTAATTAAATTTAAACGATTTTGAACGTATAAAAAATGTCAACTGATGAGTGACATTGTCATATAGACATTTCGTGTATACGTCAACTAAATTTCTTTCACTTTCGTACTATTCTAATGAATCTTGTATTTATAATATATTTCTGATTAATTACCTACCATGTGAGTATTAACATGTGAATTTATAACTGTGCCCTATATTTTGTAAAAATGTGCATTTGAGTTCTCTGTTCGCTTTTCAGGTCTAAAGTAACATTCAAGATCACGCTTACATCGGATCCTAAACTTCCCTTCAAAGTGTAAGTTTTCATTTATTGCTCATCAAAGTCATCAATCACCGCCTGTGAAGTAACTTCAACGTAGAATACATGGACTATTTTCTTAAAATTTTGAAATACATTCGTATGTATTTTGTTCGCTTTTAACAGATGCTGAGGGGTCCCGACCTCTACGTTAAAGTTGCATCGCATTGCCATGGACACAGCCCTCGTTCGGCAGTTCCTCGACTTTTTTCAAGATTTCCTTAACTTATGCCAAGTGGATGACTGGCCCAATAATGATACTACTGAAAATGAAATTCACAATGCCTTATTAATATCACAACACATAGAAAAATGTCTGGACAGACTCCAAAGACGAAATATGCTTAATGATTTCCTCTCTAACCTTAATAGTAATCAAGATGTGCCTAATGTTTATCTTAGAAATTGTTTTGCTGACCCACCAAAATATATCCTAAAGAAAATAATTAATTCCCAAACTAAAATTAATCAAATGGATATCGGAATTAAAAATTTCGTAAAAATATTCAATGAAGAGAAACTGGAAAACTGCTTGGCAGAATTGATGCTGGAAACAGCTTCAAAACAAACATTGCTACACCATTTACCACAAGAGATACCCAAAGACCTATTATTGCAATTCAAAAGTCAGCTTCTTTTATCAGAAATTAATCATTGTGATAACCCTAAAGAACCATTTTTGGCATTGTTTGAAAACTGCACCCAAGATACTGTTAATCTAATTGTAGTTAGTATTATAAATAATAATATACAATATCTAAAACCTGTTAATATACTTGTCAATATCTTATTGGAGATCTTAAGAACTAGGAAATATACACACAAAAATTTCTGGAAACTCCTATTTAGCACAGAAGAGAGAGACTTTCTTGATATGTGTTTAAAACATGGAGACCTGTTTAAAATAATAGTTAAAGCTTTGATGGACTGTGGCATGTTGTTACGTGAACAAATGTCATCAGACTTCTTCTACATTGACTTGTCATACTCAGAGTTAGTTAGAAATGTGCAAAGGATATGTAAAAATGATAATTTAAAGTTGGAATTCGTTGATGTTGTAAAGGAGAGTGGGTCTGATTTTAGTTTCTGGGAAAATGTTATATCATGATTCATTAAAATCAAAATATATTTAATCAATCTAGGTCCACAAAGAACACTTCACTTTCCACAACTAGTTCTGGAGTGGAGGCAGCGTCTTGGCATGCATATATGCCCTCTGGCCCGATGGACCAGACTTGCTAAAGATTGCTGGTCAGGGCTGGATGAGAAAAGCGGAGGACTGGGATATCTGGCGCCAAATGGGGGAGACCTATGTCCAGCTGTGGACTCCCCCATTTTGTGCCAAATATCCTGGAATGGGGAGGCCCATTTTTCCATCCAGCCTCCACCAGCAAAGAAAACTAATTTGACATTCATAAGAAAGAACACTTATGAATGTCAAATTACATTCGACTTCATGTAGGGCTTACAGTTGTCTACTGAGAATCCAGTAAAAAACACAGTACTCTTTTCAAAATTGAAATTACTAAAAAGTTGCCATCAGCAGCTCCTTTACTACAATACTTTAGCCAAAGACGAATAAAAGTCTCCATTTTGGTTAGAAGCTAGTCATCAGTGCAGAAGTTTCATGTATCGGTGCCTCTCTTGTTTTACCAGAAATGTCATATAGCATTTGTGATTAGTCTAGCTTTTGTATTTTTTATTACATTCAGTGAATTATTGCCTGAAGCCATCAGTAAATGTCAGTAAGACATCCATATTATTGCAATGCCAAAATATAACTGTAATTTGTAATCATGATTATTATTTGATTTTATGTCTTTTACAGAATTATGTTTTAGATTACAAGACTTCTTGAAATAAATTCATACAGTTCTTTGAAAACTTCAATGTGTGTATTTACCCTTGACCAATATATATTCCTCCTTGTTCATATCCTCTATGTTCTATGTTACGGAGTTCGGTTTCCGCACTTAGTCCGTGTAGTGGACCATTGTGCGTAAGCCGTGTCGGCCCTCTGGTCATTCCAGCCAGCCCACCTCCCTCCAAAAACAGATGAGTCTTCCCGGTCTCCTCAGGGCATCCGCGACTGTTACCGGTGAGCCGATAATCTTCTTGCGGATCTGGGCTACGCCTGTGCACCTAGAAGCACATGCGCCACCGTTTCCTCTCTCCATGCACGCTCTGCACAGAGGACTGTCCGTGATACCTATTGTGTAAAAGTGTTTGTTTAGTGCGCAGTGTCCAGTGATGATCCCCGTCACCAGTCTAAGGCTATTTCTGTCCATCCGTAGAAGACGTCTAGACAGTTTCCTGTCCAGGGATGGCATGGCCTCCCTGGATTGCCTGCACCCTGGTGTCGAGGTCCACCACTCCGCTGCCAGTGTCTGTGTGTGGTCTCTTAGCCAGTTCTTGATCTGGTTAAATGGGATTGGTATCATCATTGGTTCATATCCTCATCATTGGTTTATTTTATTTTTAATCTAAAACAGTTTTATCCTATCAGTTCCTGTTTTGCTATAATCTAGCACTAAAGTTAGTATAATACTTATTTAAAAGGTTTCTAGGCAAAGTAACCTTTTTAGTTCTAGTTAATACATTGATAACAATTATGATTTCGATATGTCCCGATTGTGCGATGGAATAGCTTGGTATAGCTTGAACTCTCGAGTCGTCGGTACTTGATTAAAATTTACTTGAACTCTTGTTGGTGGCACTGAATTTGTTTGAGACTACTCACCGATATCAGAAAGGAAGTTAAAATTGTGACTGTTCGATCATTAAAAAAATAACAGCCTGTGAAGAAATTACAAATATGTATCTGATTTAGAATATTTTATTTATTGGGCTCCTCAAGATTCATAAACCAAAGTAATTTATAATTAACTTCAAATATCGATTGTTAGATTAATTATTTATTCAAGAAAAAGATCAATGAATCTGAAAAAAACGACTTTCAAAAGACTGTTTTTATTTTTAACTTTTGACTACAGCATGCGAATCGTTTAGGTTTTTATAACATCTTTTAAAAACAGCCTTTTTAGCTTCAAGTCTTTTTCTTCACTGACTAATGGCCCGTTTTTCTGCTAGTTTCGTAATGGTCGAGACGTCGGCAGCTACACCAAGGGTTCCGGGTTCGATACCCAGGCAGTACAAACATTTGTGTGCATGAATGTCTGTTTGTATTGATCTGGGTGTTTTGTATTTACAAAAAAGTGTATATGTATATCCATTGTTCAGTACACATAATACAGGCTTATCGCTTACCTTGGGGCTAGATAGCACTAAGGGAGTCGGGACTATAGGAAACTGGTTGGAGGGAGCCAGACGAAATCCTTCGGTGTTAGAGATCTAATGACGCTGTGTGAATTTTTGTGGATATTTATTATTAATAATTAAAAACAGCCATTTTTAGCACCAAGTCGTTTTTCGGAAATGACCAATGGCGCGTTTTTCTGCCAGCTTCACTCTAATAAAAGATTATACACGGCTTCACACCCTAATCATGTCTTTCAGGCTGAGTGTCCCAGAAGCGACCCCATTCACGGCGGTGCTCAAGTTCGCGGCGGAAGAGTTCCGAGTGGAGCCGGCCACCAGCGCCATCATCACTGACGATGGTATCGGCATCAACCCACAACAGACCGCAGGTGTGTATCGGCCTTTAACCATCCACTGCTGGGCATAGGCCTACTCCCAAACCAGGGGAGATAAATATATTGTAATCTTGATATTTAAAAATTAAGATTTGCTTTATTTGCAAAAACTATAAGAAGCGCAAGTTTAAGTTGATTGTAGTGTCGTTTTGAGAATTTAGTGTTTTCATAGGGGATGTTATTTGTGATTGTATAGTTTTGTTTATATGAGTATACATGTGATCTAGCTGTATAGTTGTTTTCGTGAAAGGTGAAAAATTATACTTATTATCTATACTAATATATAAAGCTGAAGAGTTTGTTTGTTTGTTTGAACGCGCTAATCTCAGGAACTACTGGTTCGATTTGAAAAATTCTTTCAGTGTTAGATAGCTTATTTATCGAGGAAGGCTATAGGCTATATATCATCACGCTACGAGTAATAGAAGCGGAGCAGCAATGAAGAATGTTTCAAAACCGGGGGTATTTTTTCATACTTGGAGCTTCCGCTGCGTACGCTGCGTAAACGGTTAAAGTAACACAAAAGTCATGTATGAAAGTATTGTTCTGCTTTTAATGGTCTACAAAAAGTCGCGACAGCATATGTCTATCTTTTAAGGTTAGCTCACTATAACATATTTTTTGCTAAAAAAAAATCTGAAATTGACCCCGAAACCTTCAAAGTTGGAGGGAGGGGAAATCGTATGTATAGTGATAAATGCAAGTACCGTGTTATCCCGAATTTAATGCGAGCGAAGCCGCGGGCAAAAGCTAGTAGTAAATAAATATCCACTGACATTCACGCAGCGCCATTTAGTCCCAAACTAAGCATAAGCATATGGCTACTAAACAACTGATAAGCAAACATATTATACATAGAAAACACCCAGACCAATACAGATATGTCCATGCACACAAATGTTTGTACTGCGAGAATCGAACCCGGAGCACTTGGTGTAACAGCTGTCTCAACCATTACACCAGATGGGTCATCCAATAATATAAGTGTGATTTATTTTTGTATCTATTTTGTTGCAGGGAACGTGTTTTTGAAGCACGGATCAGAGTTAAGATTGATTCCGCGCGACAGGGTGGGTCATATCCCAACTTAGTCGAACACACATTCCGTATAATTTAAGTTATATAATATATATTTTATTTGTATGTTTAATTAAATGTTTATATAAAAGTGCAGCTTTTTATATTTTTTCTTTAGCTTACTGGGCCCACGTGGACAACTAAGGCCTAATCACCCTAAACGGGTAGGCTCGTGCCCCTAGGTGGGGACGTATAATGAGCTGATGATGTTTTTTTCTAGAATTAGGCTGTAATATGTTTTGTGTTTGATGTAATGTATATTACATTGTTGGTTATATAATTAATTAATAACTCAATGAAATGAAATTATATAAAATGTAACACTGTTATATTGCCATGAATTTCACCCCCAAATCATGAAGGCATATTATCGCATTTCTATTTGATATGTGCTTAGAGCATGATCCAGTGTATTGAAAGCCTTACAAAATCGAAAAAGTGTTTATTCTGTTTAGGTCCTTACTGAAAACTTATAAATGTTATATGAAGCTACCACTGGTTCGGACGGTAGTTTTCTACTGAAAAGAATTCAGAAGTTACTCTTTTTAAAAACAATTGTTTTGTTACGTTTAACCATTGCAACCTTCAATATTTATTATTTAAAAATTCAAAAGGTTGACTAGTTTCCCACCAGTTTTTGTATTAGAGAAATTATCTCTGAACCATTTTCTTAGTCTCAGGAAATTATAGACTACCATGGTGTTAAAAAAGCATTAGTGACATCATAGCTGTCATTACAAAATTTGCTCAAGGGCATAAAAGAAAAACAAAATTAAACTTTGGTAAACTTATAATAAATATTGCAATAAAATTACAACAGTCTAGCTTAACTATTGGAAGGGAGCGGGCTACTCCAAACGAAACAGCGGCTCGAGCGCCCGCAAAAATGCTTTCTCGAACTCGCTCGTCGAGAAACGGTCCACCGATGCTCTGTAATCAAATATATTCAGTTATTTAAAAATGAGGAAGAAATAGTTGTATAACGGTGGTCAGATGACCTATTACAACTCAGGATTTTCTTAAGAGCGTCGGTGGCTCAGTGGTGTGGACTGTCGCCTTCCTACCGGGAGGGCTGAGGTTCAAATCCCCCGACACGTACCAATGTATTTTCGAATTTTCGAAAATATATGTACGTTATCCGACGCTCTTACGGTGAAGGAAAACATCGTGAGGAAACCTTCATGCGCGCCTGCGAAGAGATTCGAAGGTTGTGTGTGAAGTTGTCCGACCCGCACTGGGCCCGCGTGGACGACTAAAGCCTAATCACCCTATACGGGTAGGCTCGTGCCCCTCGGTGGGGACGTTTAATGAGCTGATGATGATTTTCTTAAGAAAAACTTAGAAAAAATATAATTTATCTGTGTTTGGCGTCCTTCTCGAGGTTGTGCAGGAATATATCTATCTAGGCCAAACCATCCAACTCGGCAGGTATAACTTCGGGTGGCTAGTAAGAGGATTCAGTGGCAGTTGTGTCGTTGGAGCAGACGGGTTCTGGAGTGGAGACCGCGTCTCGGCAAGCGTAGCGTAGGACGCCCTCCGGCCCGACGACTTGCGAAAGGTCGCCGGAGGCTGGATGGGAAAAGCGGAGGACCGGGATATCTGGCGCAAAATGGGGGAGACCTATGTCAAGCAATGGACTGCGATAGGTTGAAGAGAGATCTGTGTTTTGGTTAGATGCATGAAATTTTATCAATAACATTTTATTACTAGACGCTTCGGCATTCAACAGACGAGGCGATAATTGAAAATGAAAATGAAAAGTGTTTATTCAGTTTAGGTCCTTATAGAACACTTATGAATGTCAAATGAAGCTACCACTGGTTCGGGAGGTAGTTTTCCACTGAGAAGAAACCAGCAAGAAACTCAGTAGTTACTCTTTTAAAAAAAATTGTGTTGAATACAGATTCATTTGTAATCAAAATAATTATATAAAGCAAATATTTTCAATTTTTATCATATTAAGTATGGGTAAAAATAATAATCTACAAAAGTACTGTTAAGCAGTTAAGTATTATATAAATTTAAATAGATGATAACAAAAAAAAAGTAGTGCAGGCGTGGAGATCAACATGTCCATGAGTTTTTATCATTTATATAATCTTTAATACTATAGTAAGTTTTTTTTTAAAAATCGACTTTACATGAGACTTAAACTTATGCAGGGGTAAATCAATTACATTTTGTGGTAGCTTATTAAATATTTTAATGCTTAATCCCACAAATGAGTTCCCAACCTTATGCAATCTAAGATTTGGAACGGCAAGTTTGTGTTTGTTCCTAGTGTTCAAACTATGATTATCTGACTTTTTTGAAAATACATGTAAATTTTTGTATACATAGATGAATTAATATTTGAATCACTATCACAAAAATGATTTCCTCAGCTAGCCATCATGTTAAGCCAAATTAGCCGTCAGCCAACGACGTTACATACATTACATGGCAACGGCGCTTTTAATATAACAGCCCTCTTTAGTCCTTTACATGTACACATTATAACAAAGTCGTAATAGTTACTAAACTAGCAACAGCTACAATTCCAATGACGACAAGTCAGCCAATGAGGTGACAGATCGCCAATGACGTCACAGCCAGCAACTAACATCAAACCTTGCTACGTCACAGCTAGCTACCAACATCCCTTGCTTATGATGTAACAGCCAATTTCTGAGATCACAGTTTGCCAATGACTTCATAGTCAACCATATAAGCACTAGCCTGCCATCGGCAGCGGTTGGTTTACCAATAATAACAGAGCAAGCCTAGTTTACTCAAACACGCTTGTGGTAACTAATACATGTGACGTCACAATGCTTTCACTCCCCCACTAACCTGGCCTTGGCCACCATCTGCTACCCAGTGACGTCACAGCGTCCCCACTCAAAGTCAAAATCCATTTAATCAAATAAGGCTTAAGCACTTATGAACGTCAAAAAATATACAAAATACATAAAAAACAATTAAAATACTAAATAAAAAATATGAATTCTGATGCAAAAATAACGCTCAGTGGTTTGGCCTTTTTATAGGAGTGGCAAAGACACCTGATGGAAATTGAATACTGCCCATGGACATTTCCAACACCAAAGGAGCTACTAGATGCGTTGCCGGCCTTTTAGGAGTACGCTCTCTTCTTGAAGGTTTGCAAGTCGTATCTGTCCGGAAACACCGCATTTGGCAACTCATTCCACAATTGTGTGGTGCGGGGCAGAAAGTTTCTGTTAAAACGCACAGACAGTACTTTGCCAACTGTTTACTGACCTGGCCTTCACCATCAACTACCCAGTGACATCATATCTTCCCCACGAACCTGGCCTTGGCCACCATCAGCTACCAAGTGACGTCAAAGCTACCCAGTGACGTCACAGCGTCCCACTAACCTGGCCTTGGCCACAATCAGCTACCCAGTGACGTCACAGCGTCCCCATTAACCTGGCCTTGGCCATCTACTGCCTCCGTCAAAGCTACCCAGTGACGTCACACCGTCCCCACTGACCTGGCCTTGGCCACCATCAGCTACCCAGTGCCGTCACAGCGTCCCCATTAACCTGGCCTTGGCCATCTACTGCCTCCGTCAAAGCTACCCAGTGACGTCACAGCGTCCCCACTAACCTGGCCTTGGCCACAATCAGCTACCCAGTGACGTCACAGCGTCCCCACTGACCTGGCCTTGGCCACCATCAGCTACCCAGTGCCGTCACAGCGTCCCCATTAACCTGGCCTTGGCCATCTACTGCCTCCGTCAAAGCTACCCAGTGACGTCACACCGTCCCCACTGACCTGGCCTTGGCCACCATCAGCTACCCAGTGCCGTCACAGCGTCCCCATTAACCTGGCCTTGGCCATCTACTGCCTCCGTCAAAGCTACCCAGTGACGTCACACCGTCCCCACTGACCTGGCCTTGGCCACCATCAGCTACCCAGTGCCGTCACAGCTTCCCCACTGACCTGGCCTCGGCCACCATCTGGCTCCGTCCCAGTCGCCGAGTGCCGTCACAGCTACCCAGTAACCCCGCACCAACCTGGCCTTGTCCACCATCTGCCGGCGCTGTTCCGGCCGCAGCGCCACCACCTCGAGTACGGCGCGCGCGTACTCGTCCGCCTCGGCCGCCAGCAGCCCGGTGGCCGGCGGCTGGACGATGTCCGCCAGCGGTCCCCCGGACCGGTGGGCTATCGTCACCAGACCCGCCGCCATGCACTCCACCACGCCTGGCGCAATCATCATCAGATCATTACGTCCCCACCGAGGGGCACGAGCCTACCCGAGTAGGGTGATTAGGCCTTAGTTGTCCACGCGGGCCCAGTGCGGATTGGACGACTTCACGCACAACCTTTGAATTTCTGCGCAGGCGTGCATGAAGGTTTCCTCACGATGTTTTCCTTCACCGTAAGAGCGTCGGATAACGTACATATATTTTCGAAAATTCGAAAATACATTGGTACGTGTCGGGATTTGAACCTCAGCCCTCCCGGTAGGAAGGCGACAGTCCACACCACTGAGCCACCGACGCTCTCTCACCGACGGTATTTATACTAAAGGCCAATTTACACCCCAGAGGCCAGTTTGGTATACCTAACTCATTTTTGACCTCCTTGTGGGTTGGATCCTTTTTGTGTAAATACATCCAATTTGAACATTGAATATGACGACCCATTTGGAGTAGCGGTTGAGACGTCGGCTACTACACCAAGGGTTCCGGGTCCGATCCCCGGGCAGTACACACATTTGTGTGCATGAACATGTCTGTTTGTAATGGTCTGGGTGTTTTCTATGTATAGTTTAGATTCACAAAAAAAAAAAGTATGTTTATCCGTTGTTTAGTACCCATATCACAGGCTTAACGCTTAGTTTTGGGCTAGATGGCGCTGTGTGAATGTCAGTGGATATATTATTTATTACACCGAATGAGTCATTACAAATTACTGTACGTCTATTATTATATTTTTAATTTTTTTTGTTGAATTACAATTTGAAGTACAAGTTATATCAAGCCATTGATAGGAAAATGCTACAAACAACTCACTGATGCCAAAGTGTTCGTTCCACATCGCGTGCAGTCCTATCGTGCTGGTCTGGTACAAGTGGCAGTCTAGTATACGGCGCGTTCACCACGAAACTCACGCTGTCCTCTAACGACAGATGCTTGGCGAGGTCCTTCAGGTTCTGCACCCGCTCTTCGTCCTCCGCGTTCCGGCATGCACCGGCTAGGACCAGTTTTATCTGGAATTTTGATGGAACAAACAACTTTGATGAAGCGGCAGTTGGTTTTGGCAAAACGTCACTTTCTCGACTAGTCATTTTCTCAACTGGTCACTTTCTCAACTTGTCACTTTCCCGACTAGTCATTGTCTCAACTGGTCACTTTCTCAACTAGTCATATTCTCAACGGGTCACTTTTTAGACTAGTCATTGTATCAACTGGTCACTTTCCCGACTAGTCATTGTCTCAACTGATCACTTTCCCGACTAGTCATTGTCTCAACTGGTCACTTTCTCAACTAGTCATATTCTCAACGGGTCACTTTTTCGACTAGTCATTGTCTCAACTGATCACTTTCTCAACTAGTCATCATCTTAACGGGTCACTTTCTCAACTAGTCATCTTCTCAACGGGTCACTTTCTCAACTAGTCATATCCTCAACGGGTCACTTTCTCAACTAGTCATTTTCCCAAACGGTCATTCACGCAACTGGTCATTTAAGAATAATGTCATACACAGGTCTTTCTTTCATTTCAGCATTTTTTTATATAAATAATTTAAATATAAAAAAAATATTATTCAAACAAAAAGTATAGTATGAAAATAGAACCATGTTTTTAAATTGAAATTGAGCAAACAATCAACATAAAAAATGTAAAGGAGAATAAATACCGTGAATTATTGTACTGTGTACTACGAATAGTTGCGAATATAATCTTTTGAATAAATTACCAGTTGAGAAAGTGACGAAATTTTGTCACGATGACCATTGCAATGACGATCTGTGTCAAAACCTGGCAGTGGGCTGATGTCCGATAGAGCAGACGTGTTCTGGAGTGGAGACTTGGCAAGCGTAGCGTAGGACCGAAGGACCGTGCGGTCATCGGTGGAGGCTGGATAAGAATAGGAGGACCGTGATGTGTAGAGCAAAATGGAGGAGACTTATGGCCAGTGGTAGACTGCGATAGGTTGAAGCAGAATAGAGAGAAACGGATTGATATACAGATGCTTTTTATCATTTTTTACTTTTTGCCCAATTATATCGTGTCCCAATGGGGTCGATATGTATTTGCCATATTGCGTAGCGCTTCTTTATTGACCAGCAGGTTATCTCTATTCGTTTATGGATGTACCATGTATGTGTGAGTTCATATGTAAGTTTGTTAATGTATATATTTATCGCCCCCACCTTATTCCAGAGCGCCTCGTTGTTGGCGAGCAGAGTCCTCAGCTCGTACATGGCCTGCAGCATCAGCGGGTGGTCCTTCTCAGGGCGGAACTGGGCCACAGACAATATCCTTATAGGGTCCGAGTCCTTCACTAGTGACCTTAGTTGTTTCAACTCTGACACCTGGGTACGGACAAAAGTATGCGAGAACTTAAAATGTCATTTCTTTATATCATCATCAGCTCAGTATACGTCCCCACTAAGATGCTCGTGCCCAGGGTGTATAGGCCTTAGTCGTCCACGCGGGTCCAGTGCGGATTGGATGACTTCACGCACAACCTTTGAATCTCTTCGCAGGCGTGCGCAGGTTTCCTCACGATGTTTTTCTTCACCATAAGAGCGTCGGATAACGTACATATAATTTCGACAATTCGATAACACATTGGAACGTGGCGGGACTAAGGCCTGTACGTACACCCCTATACGTGTAGGCTCGTGCCCCTCGGTGGGGACGTTTAATGAGCTGATGATGATAGTGGACATCTACCGCCAACACTATTTACAATACCCAAAGGTAACCCTTGCCCTTATTTTAAAGATCGATTTATTTTTCACTCTGCAACCTTGGCTCGCGATTTGCGTGCCAGGTCTAAATTGACGCTTGACCTGCCGTCTCATAAGACTGACTTCTACGGAAAGTCTCATAGTGCGAGCAATCAAGCTGTGGAATGCCTTGCCCGAGGACATTCGTCGTGCGCCGTCTCCCTGAGACTTTTAAGAGCCGATTAAAAAAACACTACTTGCAATAAATATTTGTGGTCTTAGTTTTCGTTCACCTTTATTTCTATACTGTATGCTGTCGCTGTCTTTTTGTTCATGTAATTCTGATTGTATTATGTATTATCTATCTTATGGCAACCCTGTGTCTGAGCACCACCCGTTTACCGCACCTCCCTCGCGGACCCCCCGTATCGTACGATCGCCTGCCGCGCGTGAGTGGCAGTCTGCGCCAGAGCCTATTCGCGCACGCCCGTACTAGTCCGCCGGAATCCGCTACGCGCACGCGCTACGACTAAACACCCTTATAGGAACACCCAAAAGATTAGATTAAAGAACTAAAGGAAGATTGTGAGAGTCCTCACAATCTTCCATTAGTTTATGTATATATTTTATTATGTATTACTGTATTTTATAATTATGTATGTAATAATGTGTACTCAGTTTATGTACTATTATATTATAACTATGCATTAGATTAAGTTTTTGCACTAGCCCGCTTACCGATAAGGATTTTTCTTTCAACCAAAGGTTGCCTGGAAAATAATGCTACCTTAGCAATAAGGCCGCCTACATTGTACTCGTTTTTGTTGTTTCTCATTGTGTTGTATGCTTTTTCTTATGTAAATAAAGAATTTTTATCTTATTTATCTTTTTGCCCTTACCTCACAAGGGGGATAGACCCTGTAGGTCTTAAGGGAGACCCCCCATAGTTCATTGATGTGGTCCTCAGTCCAGGTTCCGTTCACCATTATAACATCAGCGCATCGCCCCACCACGCCGTAAAGCTGAAATTTAAAAACGTAATATATCCTCAATCATCTATTTAGACGACTTATTTGGTGTTGTCGTTTCTCCCAATAATGTAAAAAAGTATGGATTCGTGATATGCTCACAATCATCGAAAAAAGTGTTCCGAATGCATACGGCATGCATGCATGCATATCAAATTTGGACACATTTACCTAAACAAAAGAGTACAAACTGTACTCTCTTCGGCGGTTCGTTTTAAGGCACGGATGGCGTATCTACCTTTATCATCATCAGCTCATTAACGTCCCCACCGAAGGGCACGAGCCTACCCGTATAGGTGAGTTGGCCTCAGATTCGTCCACGCGGGCCCAGTGCGGATTGGACGACTTCACACACAACCTTCGAATCTCTTCGTAGGCGTGCGCAGGTTTCTCACGATGTTTTCCTTCACCGTAAGAGCGTCGGATAACGTACTAGATTTTCGAAAATTCACAAACACTTTGGTACGTGGCGGGATTTGAACCTCAGCCCTCCCGGTAGGAAGGCAACAGTCCACACTATTGAGCCACCGACGCTCTAAACTAAGATTTAAATCCAAAAATATTTTTAATATAGACTTAAAAACCAACTCACCCATCCAAATATTTTATAATACACCAACTTCATCCATGTGAACAATGGATTCCTGGCGACCAATGACGAATTATTATACGTGACAATGCGATGTTTGACACGCCGCATCATGGCCGCCGTGACGGTCGGATAGTGCGTGTAACAACCCACGGGACACTGGGCTAGGTATTTGAATATCGGGTACGTGAACGCGAAACCCGTTGTGTCTATGTAGATATCTGGAAAATAACAAATATGTATACAGCCAGTCATTTTTCATCATACATAAATAAATATCCACTGACATTTACACAGCGCCATCTAGCCCCAAGTTAAGCCTGTATTATGGATACTAAACAACGGATAAACATACTTATATACATTTTTTTTATAAATACATACATATTATACATAAATAAATATACACTGACATTCACACAGCGCCATCTAGCTCCAAGTTAAGCGTGAAGCCTGTATTATGGGTACTAAACAAAGGAATAGACATACTTATATATATATTTAGTTTTTTGAAAATACATACATATTATACATAGAAAACACCCAGACCATTACAAACAGACATGTTCATGTACACAAATGTTTGTACTGCCCGGGGATCGAACCCGGAACCCTTAGTATTGCAGTCGACCTCTCAACCGCACCACTAAATGGGTCGTCAAACATAACACACGCAAACGCATGTACGCACACACAAACACGCGCGCGCACGCACGCACACTATCTACAAAAAAGATATATTATTGAGAAAAAAAATAGGGGAACGGTAGTGAGTTATCTAAGTCACCTAGGTGTCACCGCAGTGTCAGATATGTTCCCGTGAAATACTAATGTATTGCACTTCTGTGTTCGGGATTAGGGGACTGTAGCCAACGGCGGATCCAGGGGGCGGGTCATAGGGGTTTGCCCCCACCCTGAGCTATTTTTAAGTACTATGCTAATGTATATTAACAAAATACCTTATAAGTTCTTAACTTGACAACTATTATGTGACCCCCTCCTGGCGCCTAACCTGGATCCGCTCTTGACTGTAGCTTGAAAATGTACCGGGTATTGTAGACCTAGCCTCTGTCGTCTGACATTTGTTTGAACGCCATATATTCGAAAGGCAAACGAAATCATCTACACATTTAAGTCAAGTTTTAATTAAAGTATTTGTGTGAGTTTCGTACATTTGGCATTTCGATGAAATGGCCCATTAGTGAAATAACCTATAGGTCTTACGGAGCTTCGATAATATGGCGGTTGAAAAATGGGGTTCGACAAATAGAATTTCGATGAACTGTCTGACATGTGGGAAGGCCTATGTCCTGTAATTGAATCTTATGGACTGATTGATTTGCGACTTAATAGACACCGGAAAGACATACGCAATATTTTTTTTATGCTACAGCAGGCAAACGAGCAAACGGCTCATCTGATGGTAAATGTCACTGCCGCCCATGTACATTTGAAATACCAGGGGGCACTGATATGCGTTGCCGGCCTTTCAGCAGAAAATACGCTCTTTTTTTTAAGGTCGTATCGCTCAGGAAATAAATGCGTAATATAACTCAATAAAAATGCACAAAGATACCAAATGATCTCATTAAAGCCAGCTAATCTGTTAACCTTTATTTAGAGGACAAATAATGCAATTTATTTTGAATCATTTAGCATACAAACAGATATTTTGATGACCTATTTGATGTAATGCTTGAAATGTCGGCTACTACACTAAGGGTTCCAGGTTCGATCCCCTGGCAAACTTACAAATTGTATTTGTATTGATTTGGGTGTTTTTATTTACTTACAAAAAAACTTGTGTATATGATTAAATATTTTAATTAGTTGTTCAGTCAAAGGTAAGATTTATTGAAACAGCTGTATAGATGCTGCCCAATAATTGACCCCTTAATCACCACTAATGGAACCTGCAGAAAATGTAAGGATGTCACGAAAACAAATATCATCACTTTGAATACAAAATATATATTCTAAGTGGTGACAATTGAAACCGATTAGCGACGGTGTCTCATTGGTGTGGACTGTTGCCTTCCGACCTGGAGGATGCAGGTTCAAATTTCGCCACGTACCAGTGTTTTTTTCGAAATCGTAAGTGTACGTTTATCTGATGCACTTACGATAAAGGAAAACATCGTGAGGAAACCGCACGCGCACGCCTGCAAGATTTAAATGGTATGCGTAAAATCGGCCAATCCGCTCTGGAAACGCGTGTACGACTAAGGCCTCTACGCTCTTTACGGGTAGGCTCGTGCCCCTCGATGGGGATGTTTAGTGAGCTGATGATGAAGGGATAACAGTTGGATTCTAATCTGCCGTACCACACAATCATGCATACCTGGATTTAATTTCATGAACGCCTCCATTCCCAACACCATGGAGCCCAAACTCTGCATCAGTAGTGTGAAGTAAGGATATGACTTTGCTTCTATTGTCCTCCTCATTGTTAAACGCACAAAGTTAACTTTAGATCGGTCCACATCCACATTAAATTGGTTGTGCACTTTGTCCATTATTGCTTGGCCATCTGCTGTCTCCACTGTATAAATGTACACCGTTGTATCTGGATATCTGAAATATTAAATTATTTCCATCATTATCATCATCAGCTCATTACACGTCCTCAACGAGGGGCACAAGACTACCCATAAAGGGTGTATAGGCCTTAGTCGTTCACATGGGCTCACGTGATTTTTTTCTTTGTTGTAAATTTTGATTTATTACAAAATTGTTTATCATCAATAAACTAACTAGATGGGCAATCATCATCAGCTCATTAAACGTCCCCACCGAGGGGCACGAGCCTACCCGTATAGGGTGATTAGGCCTTAGTCATCCACGCGGGCCCAGTGCGGATTGGACGACTTCACACACAATCTTCAAATCTCTTCGCAGGCTTGCATGAAGGTTTCCTCACGATGTTTTCCTCCACCGTAAGAGCGTCGGATAACGTACATATATTTTCGAAAATTCGAAAATACATTGGTACGTGTCGGGATTTGAACCTCACCCTTCCCGGTAGGAAGGCGACAGTCCTCACCATTGAGCCACCGACGCTCTAGATGGGCAATGCTACTTTATAAGTATCCGCGGCAAAAGTCTGCCCTTCTCATCAGTTGTGCAGAGTTTTTATTCATAATCACATTGCTCACTACATGTCAAACTGACATAGTAGTATGAATATTTTATTTACTGCCTCCCTGCTATAGTGGGATCCCTCCGGATCTAAAACCCAATGTTGAATGTTCCTGGGTTCAAGCCCCACAGGGAGACCACAGATTAATCACAGATTCATCTAGTAGGTTAATTTTTTATCTTATCTATCAACATACCTTGTCAGCAGGGCTTTGATGGCGACCCACAGCACTCTCTCGCCCCCGCCTCCCGTGTTACAATACGGATGGAAGAACGCAACGTTGGCGCCGTCACGTTTGCGACGCTGCATCTTCCGTTCCTTTATCCTCATGTACCATGACGCGAAGATGAACGCAAATGGTACTAACACAAATACTCCGAAAATTAAAATTAGGAACATAAACAATGGGAGTAGAACCAAGTATCTGCAATAAAAAAAAGGTCCTTACTAGCCAAAAATTTAATGATGAATGAAGACATGGTATTACCATAACATATAACATGTGGTATGTTCAAATATTGCTGTGAATTAACTGCTCAGACTTATTAAAGAAAGACAATAAACAATCTATTGTTTATGGGTTACAGGGCTATAGTTAACCCAAGCATGCCTTGACCAATCATATTTCAAACCCTATAATATCTTAATCGTGGGCCAGGCCAGGGAATCTCCAAGACAAGCTTCCCCACTAGTATGGAAATATAACAAGATATACGCTCAGTTCAATGTGTAAAATCAATTAACATTAAAAGAAAGACCAAATTCACACAAGTTTCTTATCAATATGTTTACATAATAAGTAGGCAATGAGCAATATTACTTACGTGAAAATTAAAAACATTTTCGAATAAAATTATTTTATTTTTATAAATTTGACAACACTGGAATGCGACTATTCATGTACCTTAAGTTTTTGTTACATGGTAAACATAACATTACTTAAAATTAGCAGTTTAATTAACCTTCACTTATGTTTGGAAATATTGGTTTTATCAATAAAGTTCGGTCGGTGATGTGTTAGCCATCCAAAATATAACTTGACAGCAGCAGTTTTGTTTATTTCAACGTTTCAATGTGACAGTCATGTGTCATCGGTATACGTTCAGAAAGTGTGAGTGAACAAGACACAGTCCCCGATGAAGAGTTTATCGATAATACTGTTTACTGAAGAGAGAGAGATCACTGTTAGTCTAGAATACGTATATCAAGAAGTTTAAGATAATGGAAGGGCTAACTTCCAACATTAAAACAAGCAAAGTTAAATTATTTTTAGTATAGAAAATCTTTTAAGCTCCATCTATAATAGGTACTCAATATAATGTTTCTTTCACTAAGAAACCGTTACCAAGTATCTTATTTTTTAACGAAAACGCCCATCTCTAGTGATAATTGACGTAACCTGCCTGTCAGATCAGTCCGTTTTTCTTTCTCGTCTCGTCCTTCTTTGTTTTACAATACATTATTATTTTTCATATTTCTATTTTCTACTAAATATTAACATATCAATTATAAATAAATTCCAGTTCCTAATTTGTGTACATACTAGAATATTTGTGTCGTTGTATAAATGTTCCCCTCATTGGGATTTGTCTTAAGAGTCGTACGTAGGTAACACAGAAAAAACATTATTATCTAAGAAACAATATCGTTCGTTGTTAAAATGCTTCGCTACGTTGTTTGTGCAATATTAACATCTCATGCATGTCTCTTGTTTATGTACTGTCCTTTGAATCGGAAGTCTTGTTCGTGAATTTTGTATACATGTTTTTTGTGTTTAAAAAAATGGTCCATTTTCGTCGTATATAGGTGCATCATCTGTTGTATCACGGCTATAGTGCTTTCTGAGATAGTAAAATCGGTTCTACTAGAAGTTTCGTATTCGTAACACAGAGAAAAAGATTCAACTTGACATCATTTTACTGTTTATTGTTGGAATGCTGCATGGGTTTGTGCAATATAAATATGTCATTCAAGTCTCTAGTGTATGGATTGTCATTTGAACCTGAAGTATTTCTATATCAGTCATCTGCAATCACATCAACTTAGCTACAACTAGGTGTCAATCACTGTGGCCGAAAATCTGTCTGGAAGCTGACATTGTTTGTCAATATTATGTATGTTATGATTTTTGCTTTTAAATGTACCATTTTCGTTGTATAAAGGTTTTTCATCTATTTGGTTATAGTGCTTTTAAGGGTTCTGTAGCCAAATGGCAAAAAAGGGAACCCTTATAGATTCGTCATGTCTGTCTGTCTGTCGGTCCGTATGTCACACGTTTTTTTCTCTGAAACTAAACACTACACTATTCAAAATTTGTAAGTATATGTATTCTGTGAACTGCTATTAGGTTTTATTAAGATACTTGAAAAAAATTCATTTATTTTGGGGTTCCCCATACATTGAAATTAAACTCACAAATTTTGTTTGTCACTAACATTATTTTATAAATTGAATAGTTTGCACAAGATAAAACTTCCAAAGTTGAAAAAATTCTGTCCCCCCCCCTCTAATTTCTAAACTATGAGGTTTATAAAATCAAAAAATATATATGATGCCTAAGTAAATAAAAATTACTTTATTTTATGTAACTTGCTGCTGCGGAATCCTCCACGGGCGAATTATTTTATTAATTATTTTACCGACTTATAGTTTATCACAAATCAGTCTTAAAATTTGAGAATATTTTCTTAAATACAAAAAAAAAATCTGAACTTCTTTTTAAAAACAAATTAAACTTCTTATTAATAACAACAAATAATCATGACGATACACACAGTAGAATCCGGATATAACGACCTTCAAGGACCGGCGATATTATATCGTACTCAACCGGATGACGTATAAACAGCAGATATTTACATATGTATTATAAGTGCGAAAGTTTGATTTTCCTATTTAGGTAAATAAAACATGTAGGAATCAGTTACATATGTTTATTTTAATTATTCTTATATGTATAACAAATAAGTAGTACATACCAAATTCATACACACATAGGTATATACGTAAGTACTGTAATAACTAGGAAATCTGTTATTTGGGTTTGTTTTTTGACAGACTTTTGTTAGGTTGTATGAACTTCGGACAGCATTGTGAATTCGTGACATCATTGTTTTCATATGGTCATCATTAAAGTTAGTCTGAAGAAATACATTAACCCTTAATCAAATGGAATTTTTTTTTAAATAAAATTATGAATTAAACATGGTTTCTAGGTAAAAGGGCTTTGCAGATTTCGAAAAAAACATCATTTTTTATAAAAAGAGGGGAAATGGGGTTTTTACGGTGGGAAATTATTCCATTATCATATGGAATAGCAAAATATAATTAAGTGGGAAAATTATTTCCCATCATCCGGAATGGTTACATTTTTGGGACATTTTTACTACAAATTCTATACCATATTACTTACTCCTACTTTACTTGTTTATTTTTTTTATATAAAAATCAATATAACATGATTGAGTGATTGAAATAAAATTATAAAAATAAAAATAAACAGAATGTTACAACATAATATTTTATTAAGAACTTTTCAAATACTATATGAAAATAACATTACTGAGTAAGAACTGTGTGAAAGGTTTTAAAACAGTTTTTGGCACAAAGAGCTGCTCCACAGGAGGAACATACTATTTTTGTTCTCTGTTCTTTGTGCTTTGTGCTGCAAAAGCGACATCTTTTGTAAGTGGCACTTTCTTCAGGCAAGTGTATGCCAACATTTAGCAGCCGAATCTCATCGGGAACGCCAAACCTACCACCTTTTTTATTTTTTTTAAAAAACTACATCTGTTTGTGTGTGAGTATTTCGTGTCGTGTGATTATCTATAAGGGCACGTGCTAACCGTAGTCTGAAATCACGGTGGCCATGCAGGGTCGGGACATGGGAGTAGTTGTACGTTATGTAGGCATTAATTATAGATGCATCGAACAGAAAGAAGAATAGTCGCATCCAATATTTCCTGGATTTCCGGTTTATAGGGTATGACGATCTAAAATGGTCAAAAAGATCTACTCCGCCCATACTGAGCGTGTATGTAGCAATTGCAGCCGGGCAGAGAATGTCAGCTCTAGAGCCATCCTTTTGGGTTCTTTTTATCATCCTTGTGTCTAAGGGCTGATGTGCTGTTGTCAGGACAGTAACTTCCTTTGTGTCAAGCCATTTAATGGCTGTGATTGGCTCTGCAGTAACCGCTGAAAACTGATGTTTATCTAATCGCAATGGTTTCGGTTGTTTTTTTTTTTATCATATCAGGTAAGTCCTTTCTGTTGCATCTGACTGTTCCCACTGCATAAATATATTTTTATCGTAAAGATCCTCCATGAGGTTACAGCTAGTATTGTAGCCTAACCCTTCATTTTCGGTGCTGTCGCCTTTTCCTGAATACACTTCGAATTGGTACAAGTACCCAGTTTTGGCGTCACATCTTGCCCATACCTTAAATCCTCTTTTGATGGGTTTTTTCGGCATGTATTGCTTTAAGGAGCTGCGCCCTTTAAATTTGACCATACACTCATCAATCGATTGTACTTCTGAATTGTATGCCTCTCTTTGATAAACTTTGTTGAGTTCTGTGAGGAGGGGTCTCAATTTAAATAATTTGTCATATTCAGGGGAGTTTCTTGGTGGTTCCATCTCGTTATCATTTAAGTGGAGGTTTTCTGTAATTTTTTTAAATCTTACTATTGGGAAAACCTGGGCAATTTCCTTATTGTAATAAAAGGGATCTGATGACCAGTAGAGTTCCATGTCCGGTAAAGGATTTAAGCCCATAAGGATTAAAACTCCTAGATACGCCTTAATATCTTGTAGAGTTACAGGTTTCCAGTTAGTACTATTTTTCTGACGGGCGTATCTGTTGGTTTGTTCCACAATTATTACCATCAGTTCATCAGGAAAAAGCCGCTCAAAAATACTTAGAGGTGATGTTTTATGAGTATCGTTAGCCTTGGGCTTAAAACGTTTTTCGAAAAGAGGAACTTCATGGGTTTCCGATTTTATCTCCCATACTCTTGGCTGAGAACGATCTCTGCGTACTTCGTTGTTAGTTTCAGACTCTTGCCCATCATCTGCCAAAAACTCTTCCATGGGGGCATCAATGACATCAAAATTTTGCTGAACTTCATTAAATGTGTGAACGTCAGAAGGCTGATCATAACATTGCTCAGTTTCAGTACCTAAGTGAGTTGGCAAAAGACTGTTGTCTGTTTTTGGTGTGTTTGTGAAATGCGATGTTTCATCTAAGACTGTCAGTAAGGCATCCGTTGAAATCTGTTGAGTTTGCATAGGGGGAGAAGGTGGGTCTTGTTTGTCTCCCGTCAATCCAAAGCCAAAGATATGTTCAAGACGTTGTTCAATTAGGTTATCATCGAGCTGATTTAGGTAACTATCGGAAGGAGAATGAATACTGTTGATAAAGCATGAGTCATCCTCAGAATCTGAGCCTGATAAATCAGACAAGTCGTCTAAATTTTGTACCACCTCTTCTAATAGTTTCTTGGCGAGCACTTTACGTTCCTTTCTTGCGTCCATATTTGAATAGCTGAAAGTAAATTATAAAAAGTTGGCAATTATGTAGTTTTATCAGCATATTGCACAAATAGTTACAAAAGTCCTAAAACTTATAAGTGGCTTCGTTTGGAATAAAGCATAGAAATCACATAAACGCAGTCACAATTTTGCAAAAAGCCACTAATTTGACTTACTCGCTATCGTATTACAAGTTCCTATACCGTTATTATTACAGCTGACAAACAATTTTATATATATATAAAAGACACTGATGTTTATCAAAGCAGGAACGAACATTGGGAAATTATTTCCCACCTAATTAAACCTAATAAAATCCAAGAAATATCAGTGCAAAAAGCACAGAAACCGTAAAAAGCATTCAGAAAATAAGTCTAGTTTACATCAATATATTGTTTATGTACTTACCAGATTTTTTTTCTACAAAAATTTTCGAAAGTCCTGCGAGAACCGGTTTTGTGCACCAAAAAATTCAAATTGTGACTTTGACATTGACATACGATGACATTACGCAATTTTGTCCAAAATGTTGCCAAGTAAAATATTTAAAAAGTGTGTAAAATTATTTTGTTCCTGGATTGGTACTGATTAGAGTTACCAGTAAAGAAATAATAAAGAAATATTACGGTACTGTCAAGTGGGAAATAATTTCCCAATATTTGAATAAGGTTAAACTACTTTTTCTCGCCGCCGGCCATACTGACTGTTACTTTATTCGTACTCCGTGACCGGCACGGCGCTGTAGAACTATACCTTGTAAGGAATTGAAAAAATGAAAGATAGCGAAAAAAGTAACCAAAATAAAAATTCAGGATATATAATTCAAATTAGTCTTTATTATTTAAACGAAAATTAGCAGTCTTTATTTTTTAATGTAATACAAACATAAAAATCAGTTTTACTGAAAAATAAAATAAAATTCTCATTAGTAAGCATAATTACAAACAACCATTAGAAATATAAATAATTAGCCATAATATTTGACAAAACATGCTGTAAAAGATGAGATAAGAAACCTTTTAAAGCATCAACATATTAGCGATGGACATAATTGAAACATTTTAGACAAAAGTGAGGCTCCCTCTTACATTGCACACAGTACGTACTCGCTTTCTTAGCTTTATTCTTAGCTACTTTACGACCAAATTCCTGTACTGAATCTTTATAACATTGCACGCAAAAACGACGCGTGTCTCTTACTTTTCCTTCCTTTAATTTTAGAACATGCTTGAGTCTTTTAGGTCTTTCATTGATAATTATTTCTTGGGAATCTGCTGGCCGAGTCAAATAATTTATGAGAGCCCTCCTAAAGTCGACAATTGAAGATTTGCTCTGCTTATTTTCATTATACATGACCCAAGCATTTACAACTGCCGTATTTAGAAGTACAGTAGAATCCGGATATAGCGACCTTCAAGGGACCGGCGATATTATGTCGTACTAACCGGATGACGTATAAAACGGATATTTACATATGTATGTAATTATGTATTATAAGTGCGAAAGTTTGATTTTCCTATTTAGGTAAATGAAAAATGTTGTAGGAATCAGTTACATATATTTATTTTAATTATTCTTATATGTACACAAATAAGTAGTACATACCAAATTACAAAAATAGGTACGTAATGTACTGCAATACTGTCACTAACGTAGGAAATCTGTTATTTGGGTTTGTTTTTGACAGACTTTTGTTCGGTAGTAAGAACTTCGGACAGCATTGTGAATTCGTGACTTCATTGTTTTCATATGGTCATCATCAAAGTTAGTCTGAACAAATACATTAAGCGTTTCCGCAGCCTTCAGAGCTTCAGATACACTCAAGGTTGGATAAAACTCTGGTTCGTCATCATCACCGTCGCTATCTTTGCTATTCGCGTCGTCGGCGATGATATCATCCACAATGTTTTCATCAGACGGCTCTTCACAAGTGGCGACAGCATCATCGACACGCGCGTAATGTTCAAAGTCCTCGTTTGTTATGGGTAACTGATGCTTATCAATAGCCTTCGCCCAAATGCTCAGCGGTACGTCGTCTTCTTCGTTAAAATCATCTGAAGTTATGGTAAATTCTACATTGCTTCGGACAAAACCAGCATGTTTGTAACAGTTGAAAATTGTTCCTTGCTTGAGTTGAGTCCAGGCATCTTGAATCATTAAAATAGCGTCAAGAACAGTGATCTTCGGGCACTCAACACTACTGCATCTGCCATCTAGAAATGGATCATTTTTAAAACAAGGTTTTACGAAAAATGTGCTATCAAAGCTCGAATGATCCTTGATCCATGGGTTGCAACACTGATGTCGTGTTTGGAGGCAGAAATACTAGGGTTATGCTTTTCAAGTCTGCAATAGGGATGTGCAGGACAGTTGTCAACTAACAGCAGGATTTCTTATTCTTTTTCGTAAGTTCACGATCCCATGCGCGTGCCCATTTGGTAAAAATGTCACCAGTCATCCAGGCTTTTCGATTGCTCTCATAATCCTCTGGCAAATGCCGTACATTTTTAAAACATCTGGACGTTGAGATTTCCCGATTACGAGAAGTTTTTTTTAGCTGTGCCACTCATGTTGGCTGCCACCATCACTGTTATTCGCTCCTTTGATTTTTCCTCCTGTACATTTTTCACCTTAAATTTCAATCGTCCGGGGTTAATTATTAAACAACCCGGTCTCATCTGCATTAAAAATTTCATCATCACTAAATTGAGCACATAGAGTAGGCCAAACTTTTCTAACCAATCGTGTACATCACTGTGTTGTACTGACAAAGACTCGCCAACATCTCTTCCACTGACGATGTTGTGTCTTACTTAAAACGATTTATCCAACTCATGGAACATATGTTTGCATGTCTAACTGTCTAGCAAAAAAATTTGCTTTCTCTTGTAGCAGAGGTCCATTAAGAGGTATTCCCGGTCGCGCTGAAGCTTAAACCACTGTAACAATGCCTTATCCAAGTGCTCATGAGTTAGGTTCTTACACGTTTGCATTCAAAACATTGGCATTAAATAGCGGCTCGATCTTGTATTTATCTTCTTTATTGTTGATATTGTAGATGAGATACGCCAAATTCCTTTGCGAGGGTCGTGTTTGACTCACCAGCTTCTAATCTATGTAATATTGCACTCTTTTCTTCAATTGTAAAACACTTTCTCTTCACAGTCATAATAGGGTTTCTTTGGTGGCTGCATTAGTAGAAATTTCTTGATCCCAAGACTATTATCGTAGGGCTTCTGCAGCTGCCACAGTTGCAGCATGGTTTAAAATTTAAATTTATAGATTCTTTTTCTTTTTTAAGGAAATGCTATGCATGTCGTGGCAGCCTGTAATTAAAACATCACTTTAGCACTAAATTTAGATTTATGTAACCAAACTTGTAAATTCAGTGATTGTTTTGTTGGTTGTCCTTAATAAATAAATAATATAAATAAATTATATATTCGCATAGCCACAACATTAATATTGCGGCTATGAGAAGGGAGCGGAATATGTGAGAAGATTTCGGTGCGCCTTACTAATAAGGCGCAGCCAGCATAACCATCATCTCTGTCATCCCGGAGACACGAGTACCCAGAAACTCGGAAGTGAGCATTGGGCACCAACCATGTCTCCGAGTTGGCAAAGACAGATGGTGAGTAATTGTTTATCAACTGCATTATCTCAGGCTTTTAGGCCTGAGACTGAGAGTTCCATTGAATTATCGAATTATCATTGATGGAGCCATTGATAACAGCTAAATGTTAGAGTTGGGTTAATTTTTCAGCGACGTTGTTCGGTAAGTTATTTTTGTTATAATTAGATAAAATAATTAAAAGAGTTGATATAATGCTTCCTAGGATGTTATCATTGGGGTTTGAATTATTATTAAGGGCACAGCCATTTGGGAGGCTGAAGCACAGTTTGCAACCATTGCCTGATGGGCTTGTCTGTCATAACCTTTATCTAATAAAGTACGAGTTGGGCGAGAGCGAGTTACAGTTTTTTTGTAGGAGAGGTAATTTGGGGAATTCTGGGAAAGTGAACGTAATGGGGTTGGCAGAGCAATAGGAGAGAAATGTGTTTTTGCAATATCTGAATATAATTTGCGAGCTACTGGGTAGTGAGAGGAAGCCTCCTGATAAGAGATATTGTCCTTAGACATCAGCTGTTTAATTGCTATTTGTCTATCATATTCAGGCATGATTTGTTTGTTGCAAAATGAGAGCTGGAACAGTTGGGGCATTTAGCTTTATTTTCATTTATATCGCAATTACTGCCTATGTGTGGCTGTGCACAACGATAACAGCGTGGTTTAGATCTGCATTGAGCTTTCACATGTCCAAACCGGCAACAATTAATACATTGAATTGTTGGATAGAGGTAAGTTTCTACTGGAATTGCATTATGGTAGGAGTATACTCTTGATGGAAGAACCTGGCCCTTAAAAGTAATAACAACAGATTGAGATGGGGTCCAAGATGTTACTCCTTCAGTTACCTTTTTTCTATTAAGTCTTCTAGCCTTAAGAACAATTCCACAACCATCAGGAATAATTAAGGACCACTAATTCCTCCATGGACCAGTCTATAGGAATGCCTTTAATAATGCCCATGCATGTAACATTGTAAGTTGGGATGGATGCAATGTATTTGTGAGAAGGTAGTAATTCGTTGCTAAGGAAATAATTTGCGTCTTCGCTGTTTTAAATTCAATTGAAATACGGTTCCTACCGATTTTTTTCACTCCACCTCTCATTATACTAGGAATTTTGTTTCTTACAAGGAATTGGCCAAATTTGATAGGTTGAATATATGTACCGGATGAGGGGTCTTCTTCCGTTCGGGACACATGGATAATAAAAGGTCCTTTATCCAGATCATCGTATGTGATCGGTGCAATGACAAACGATGGGTGAGTATATATAGGTTGACTTACTGTCGAGTTTGCGTAGGTTGTTTCCGTGGCAGTTTTTTTTGACTGGTTCGGCAGAAATTTCTATATCCAAACTACGTTTTGTCCCAGATTGTGTGAAAAGAGCAGGGGACAACTCCATATGCGAGTCTAGCCTGTCCGGTGGATCGGGGAGAGGAGGATCCATGGTTAAAAATAAACACTTACCGGGCATTTACTACCACCACCCTGTTAACCCTTAGCCACCTAACGTGTATTCTAGTAACACATCCACCTAACGTCGGTATGGTGACCGCTTGCCTATAAGTACTTATAGGAAGGAAAAAAGCTCAAAAACTGCTGTAAATCAAAACAACATTATATTTTTCAATTGTTTTTATTTAAATTGTTTTAATAAACTCTTCAAATTAACACTTACTTTTACTATCGTTATTAAAAGTTGACTTACAAATATTTTAACAAATTTTAAGTTTTTTTAATTAAGCTGAGATCTAAGCAATTACAACCAATGAGACTTCTTAATTTTTAATTTTTATAGTTACTTAAACATATAACCTCTTATATAAAACTATTATTGGTAAAATAAAATCACAATAATGACAAAATTGCAACTCCCTAACATTTTCAATTTTTCGCGGCAGTCTCCACACATTTTTTGAGAACACTAAACGCAAATTGGATTTTTGCACTGAAAACACAAATGAAATGTTTTACGTTTCTTTTTTGGGTCACACGTTGAGCAAGTTTTTCGTGATTCTAATTTGTCAGAACTGCCTGCCGAAGATGTTCTTGGCTGTTCATCTATTTTGAGAACCCGGCGAATAGCATTTTGAAGTTCCCTTTGCAATCCAAACTGGTTTACTCGACGTCTTCAATGGGGTTCTATAAGATCTTCAGCCAGTCGTTTCATGAAATTCAGTCTGAACACCTTTTTCTGAGATTGGTTCATGTTGCTGATGATGTATGCATTTGCTGTAGATACATCCAGCATTCTGTAAAAGACCACCATTGGCCAGCGCTGTGTGCGTCGAGAAGTTGAGTAAATGGCACATTTCTGATCTAATGTGTCGACGCCACCTTTCGTGCTATTATAGAGAGTTATCATTTCTGGCTTTTGTTTTTGTGGATCGATGGTTGGCGCGTGATGCATGCTGGAGAGAACAAGCACGGCTTTGTTTTGCTTTGGTACGTAAGATAGCAATGTTGCATCTGACGTGAATCCAAAAATCGAAGAGCCAACTTCCCGATGACGGCTAGGCAAAAATTGAGGAGGTACTTCCCTTTAATTTTTTTTTAGGGTACCCACAAGTGTCAACTGTTTTTGTTTTAGGATGTTCATAAGCTCAACTGAAGTAATCCAATAGTCAACAGTGACATTTCTGTGGGTTCCTTCTATCGATGCAATCAATCGCAAAACTGCTTGCGTGGGTTTGTTCAGTCTTTGGTATTCAACGGGCAAGCCTTGGCTATCCCGAGTCTTTCCCCAAGTATAAGTAGCCATCTACAAGGTATCCATTTTTAGCGTCAGTCAGGCACATAATTTTCAACCCATATTTATTGGGTTTTTTCGGCATGTACATTTTGAAACTGCACCTCCCACTAAAACCCACCAACATCTCGTCAATACAAGCGTAACTGCTAATTGAACAAACTTCTTTGCAGTTTTGTATCAGCTTATCAAACAGCTCAGATGGCATCTGGTGCTAGCATCATCGAATCGAAGACAATTTAGCAATGTTTCAAACCTGTTCTTGCTCATTATACAACGATAAATCTCTCTTCCCGTGCTATCTGTGCTGTACCAACATGTGTAATGTGTGTGGTTTTCTTTGAAAATTGCGGTATAGTACAACATACCGATAAAAGCCTTTAGTTCCACTACATCGAGGTCTTGAACACATGTCTGAATTTGATAGTTAGGTCTTATCTTTCTAATTTTTTCGTTTGTATGCTTAACAATTACTTCTAACATATCATCAGTGACAAATAACTGCCATATATTAATTGGTACTGTATTTCTGTTCAAAACATCTCTAAAGTTCCTTTTCAATCCTGGCGGTTGGCCAACGATGTTGTGTTGCAAAGTCCTGGATCGCGAAACTGGAGCTTGAGACGACCAACGGAACCGATTTTTTCCAAAGTAGTTCCAGTACCTTGCCAATAGCCATCATGCCATCATCATCGGAAGATGCACCATCAACTGGCAGATCATCGTCATCAACTAGCAGATTATATACGTCTTCATTTAACTCGTCAAAATCAAATATCCGAGTCTGATTGACACTCACCATCAATGACGTGGTCTACTGGTACATCTTCAACGTCACTGCAATCTTCATTTGGTATTTCCGGCAGGTCCCTTTGATCCTCGGAATCCGAGTCACACTTCTAACCATCTAATTATATTATGATCACGTTGAGACATAATAAATCTAAAAAAAACAACAAGAAAATGTTAACACTAAAGGTAACGTAACAACCTAGCGTCGGTCACCATGACCGCAAATTACCTGAATCTTTTCACTGCGCGCACGTGTTGCTTGGTCGGGCGCGGAGCGCAAACTGGGGAGCAGTGCTGCCAGTGGCCGATAGTCAAAAGTTACACGAGACAGATCAAAAAGTAACATTTTGTCAGAAAAAGTAACATTGCCTTTTTTTGTGGAAATTGGCAAAATACGTTAATAATGGTATTTTTTTTTTATTGAAAATAAAATACGTTCCTTGACTAAAAGTAAAAATTTGTAACAATTGTGTTGTTGATCGCATAATCGACTGTTGACGCTGAAAAGAAAAAAGTAACAGTCAGTTAGATATTTACGAATGTCGTTCAATACCAACCTGCTTTGTCATCAATCAATACAAAAACTATAAAAAGTATCCGCCCCTTTATTAAACTCAAGAATTCGTTATTATTGTTGATCGAACAATCGACTGGCGATGCTGAAAATAAAAATGTAACAGTCAGTTATTTGTATCTAAATAATATAGTTATTTATAGTTTAGGAATGTCGTTCAATACCAACCTGCTTTGTCATCAATGAATACATGACTTGTATTTTCAGGCATAAGTGTAGCTAAATTCGTGGCTAATAATTGTTTTTTGATCGAATAATCGACTGGTGATGCTAGAAAAATAAATAAAGTCAAAACGTGTTAATTAATTATTAAATAAATATACCAATCAACCATTTTAAGAATGTCTTTTAATACTAACCTGATTTAAATCTTCGTCGTGCCTGTGATTCACATACACAACAATAGAGAGATAATAATTCATTTCAGCTTGAAATGACTAAATATTCCAAAGAAAGCTAATTGGAACTGGTGGAACCTGAAAAAAGCCTCTAATGATAACCATCTTGTGACCGATGGGCTCAATATTTTATGGACTTCCAGATTGAAAAATAACTGCAACTCTTTTAGTTTTTCTTGTCGGAGTACGCTGCGGTTGAAGTGCGCACCGACATTTCTAAGAAAGTCTTCAACGAATCTTGGCAGCTTGAGACATGCCTTGGATACCACGAGATGTATCATGTGGCAGCTGCACTTCACACATGCAATGTGTGGTACGCGTTCCTTCAAATGACTAAACACTGAATTGTGTTCTCCCACCATACTGTTTGTGGTATCAGACGCAAAGCCTACGAAGTTTTTTATTGGGATTTTTTTATTATCAAGCCAATTTAACAGAGCATCCGTCAGATCTTTCCCTTTTCCCGAGGTAACTTCATACATGTCTAGAAACTGAGTGTGAACGACTAATTCATCCCCATCAAAAAATATAACCGCAAGTGCGCATTGTTTTTTGACACTTATGTCTGTGGTTTTGTCCATTATTATACTGAATGTTGTTCTTTTGAGTTTTGATACAAGTTCGTCTGTCAGTATTGGGGCAAGTACTGTTTTGACGATATTTCCTGCTTTCGTTCTTCCTAACTTAACAGATTTTATTATAGGTGAATCAGGAAATGTTGTAGCTAGGAACGGAATTAAATGATCGGACAACATTAAAGGTAAATTATGCTCAGCGAGAAAAGCACATAGTTGAGTTCAGCTCTTCTCTTGAGCTCTTCTTCCTTTTTTGGTCTAAGCACTTCTTGTATGGATGTTGTTTTGCTGATAGCGGCAGCATTTTGTTTAATAGTATTCAAATGTTTTACGAGAGCAGGCCTATGGTTGAGTATGTGAGAATTGCAAATTTTACAAAAATTTAGATACATGTTAATTTTATCAACACAGTAAAAGCAGCAGCACAACATGCATCATTCCATTTATCATCACACCATACATAAAAAAGAGAGATAGATAAAGTTAGTGCATTAAAAACAAGTCAAAATAAATATGCAGCCCTGAAAAATTGTAAGTGTTTATATCTCCTAAGCGTAATTAAAAGTTTCATGTTCCATTAAAACTAATCCTATTTTAAATAATAACGACTATGTTTTTTAATAACAATTACGAGTATAATAAAGTTATAATAAAATTTAAAAAGTTTTAGATTCATATTTCTACCATTTAGTACAAATTGTGTTTTTTTTGGCATCTGGCAACCCCATAAATGGCATGGCAATGGCAGTGAGTGACGCGGAGCAGCGAAGAAAAAAATTTAAATTTTACTTATCTTACATTTTTCAGAATAGGAGTGGAGTTGTTTTACTACAATTAGCTGGGACGATTAGCAAAAACAAACTAGCTAGGGATACGGCACCAGCCAGCTGTTTCTCAGGCCACTTCTTCCTATTCCTTTCCTTATTCCTTTTTTTAGAAACAAAACAATGCTTTTTGTAACATAACAATAAGAACGCTTTTTAAAGTATTGAGTGCAAGGCAGTGGGTGGACGGAACACTATGATCTGCTTATTTTTTGTAATGTCACAATGACAACAACAAAATTGAGTTATATTTAGTTCACTTGCAAACACGACTGGTTGATAAATTTTATAAGATTAAAACTACAATAATATGTAAATATAATAATTACTTACCGAATTACTACTTATAATAAAAGTCAATCAATCAATCTTCTTAGTTATGGCGGATAATAAAAGTCACAAACAAAACAACACAATACTTAGTAAAAGAAGAATACAATACAAACTTTGAAAGAAGAAAATCAAGTGCCGAACCGAGCGAGCGAGCGTCGAAGGCGGTCGTCACATCCACAAACAAATCCGACGCTCGCACACGTAAGCGGGATGAAAGATTGAGAAATAAATACACACGAGTTAGTGAATAAAGATTTGACAAACAATTGTATTGGTTGGTCAGTCCATGGCCTGACCAACAACGCCATGTTGTTTTCTATCAAGCGTGCCAAGCTGCCAACATGACTTAAAATTATATTCATAAATGCGTTCCGATACACGATTTTGTTCGAAATTCTCAAAAGTAACATAAAAGTAACATTGAGTGTGGTGTAACATGGAAGTAACATTGGAGGGCCAAAAGTAACGTAAAATGTTACAAAAGTAACATTCTGGCAACGCTGATATATTAGAATAGATTGGAGATGTGTCCGATTTTCTGGCAAGCATTTTGCAGTGCTTGACCCATACATACACTGAAAACCTTTATCTTCTTTCAACTTCTTTGTCGAATTAAGTAGGGTTTTATTATAGGCTGTTAGGTGGTCGTTAATGTAGATACGACCCATCCCTTCTAGGCCCACCGCAGACGGTACTAAAGGAGATTCCTTATTTGCAATCCTAGCAGCTGCTACAAAATCTTCCTTTGCGTACAAGCTATTAAAGCGTCTATTATGGACTTTATCAATTTTGAATCACGAGTGGGCATCCTAGCAACGAAGTTTATCTAAGAATCGCTTATGGGGTAGTGAATTTTAGCACCAATAGCTCCAACAATGTTGAACAGTTTTCCATTTTTGGTAACTTTTTCCCTTGATCTCCACATCTGTTAAGGAATATGCTTAATAGTTTAAGTTAAAAATTTTTTTGGCAATAACTGGTATCATATATGTATGATAAATAGAAGTTATTTTTGGTTAGTGAGCTGAAAAATAGATTTGTTCGCCGGCGAGCAGTCTGCGAGTATAACTAAAGCCATTTCGTATGGCTGTTTTGTTGTGGCACGGCACATAAGGTATACCGATACTACTGAAAAACCTTGGAACTTAAGGGCTTATAAATGTCGAAGGTCAAAAGCTCCTTCGGGACACGCTTAATGACGGCACGGAGTTGCCGTTCCTCGGGCAAAGTGTATGTATGGAAAGAAATGTCCATACCTTTAAGGAGGGAGGTGAGCCGACGATGGTCGTTCGACGTGGGTCTTGGACTTTAATACCGTCCTTGGTGGATTTTGCGGAGGTGTAGTTCACATGGTGAACTAGACACCTCTTCTAAACGACTACCCACTTGTGGGATGTGCTACGCCTGTGGGATGGGGGCTTTGAGCGCGGGCGCATTTAGGTCTGCGGACGTGGGGGTTGCGGTTGATGCGGCGGCGGTTGTAGCGAGCGCGGAAGGTGTCGCGGCGCGGGGCGCGGTCGTATTGAGCACGAGCGACGCAAAGCTGCTGGCTTTTTGGCGGGCGCATCGGTGGCCTTGGCCTTGCGTTTGCGTTTTCCGGTGACTACCGTGAAGGATTCCTCTGAAGACTGCTCTTCTGAGGAATTCTCGGAGTCGGACGCGTCTGGCTGCTCAGTTGGGCCGGTTTCGGTTACCTCCATCTGTTCAGCGAAAGCGGAGACTTCAGGTGAAGTTGGGGGATCGGAGAACACGCGAGGCGAGGCGTGGGTCACTTTTGCGGGGAGAGTGCCTTTACAGGCGAACACGAACGTGTACGGCTAGGCGAGCGTGATGGTGTGCGCGATAACGGGCGCGATAGAGTTTGCGATTATTGTGCTGTTGGAACGGAATTCGGAGACTGCCTTTTAAAAAAGATTTTATTTGAATCTGAAATTAATATATTCGAGAATAAGAATTATTGACTGGTAGAAACGGATGTTGAGATTAGACTGACTTGTCCGTGCAACGGGCCCGTTGGCTTATGCTTAGAATGCTGACGCAGCAGCATTATCCAGGGATGACAGCACCTTAGCTAACAAATATAATATATAACATCCCCCTGTTTATGAATACACTTTACTACTTTTGTGTGTAGTTTATAAACCTAAAATATTCATAATGCTGGTGCAGGAGCAGGTGCAGATGTGGAAGATAATTCTATTTCTTCGTTTCCAGGAGGAACTCTAGCAGTCGATTTTAATTTTACAATTTTCCTGCAAGTACCAGCTTTGTAAATTTTATAAAATATGAAAATCACAATAATTACTGTTAGCATACATATTAAACTGGAATAATAAGTACTATATAAAACTATACGGGGTTTTTCTATTATGTGATCAAGTTTGTTAATTACATCATTACTTTTATATGTTAAGGAGTATAAATCTACATTTCTTAAATTAATTACAGGTATTTTGGATTTCAATTTATCAAATTTTAATTTATTACAACATTGATCATCTATAAGTGAAAGGTCGGATTTCACTGTTTCCAGTTCTTTTACAAGATTTCCTTTTGAAATTAATCGTGTTTCTCTTCCAAATGCTATGCAGTTTTTTTGTAAGTACAATATACCATTACCGCTTATGTTAATACATATAATGTATTTCAGGACCATTGCATTCTAAAGTGACCTTAGATTTTTGAGAGACAACATATAACCATTTATCGTTGTTCACAGGTTGCCAGATTTCGAGGTTACCGTGAAAAAGTTTGGTATCACACACATCTGGGATTGAGGTAAGTATCTTAGTGATAAGTTCTGTTTCACAGGTCGGAGCTGCGCTGGTGGAGTACGTCAACGTCATCTCACTCAGGTAAGTATTGCTAATAATCTTACATCTATTTATATCATCTATTTTACAGTAAGTAGACTTATCTCTAGTTATACCTAGGTATTTAACTGATGGTATTATAGTAGCAAAAGAATCTGGATTTTCATTTTTATGAGCAACGGGAAATGGTAACGTGTGGAACAAAGAATAAGAATTGGGGTCTACAAGAGGGATTTTTAAAACAAATACTACTTTGTAATTACTACAATATGAATTAATATCAGAAATATTTAGTAATGAAATTGAAATTGAAATTGAAAAATGCTTTATTCAAATAAATCCTTACAGATACTTTTGAATCGTCAAAACAGTATATAATTTTTTTATTAAATCTAATGACTCTACCACCGGTTCGGAATGCTGCCATCCAACGAGAAGATCCCGGCAAGAAACTCGTGGGTTACTCTTTTCAATACTTGGTTTTACAGAGTTTGGTCAAATAACAAATTTATACAATTCAATTATATGCGTCTGCTCCTGGAACACAATGCAGGCAGACTAACACCACAAAATTTTGTCTGCTAAATATTCATCTACTGTGTAATATCCTTTTTTCAACAAGGTAGTTTTAATTAAAGCTTTAAACTTATGCAAGGGCAAATCAACAATATTTTGTGGCACTTTATTAAAATACTTTATACAATTTCCGACAAAAGATTTCCCTACTTTGTGAAGACGAAGATTCGGAACAGCAAGTTTGTTTTTATTCCTAGTGTTAAAATTATGATGATCACTGTTTTTTTCAAAAGTGTGGATATTCTTACGTACGTACATTATATTATCAAAAATATATTGCGATGCGACTGTCAATATACACTCGCGTGCAACGATTTACTTGCATTCTAAGTACAAGTGTTTATTTAAATTACTGATATTATGCTACCATTTGAAAGCCTAATTACTAGGCTTTATTATGTAAACATTTATTAGAGGTAATAATAAGGCATTTTTAGTTATATCACTTGTTATGCGTACTTGAGGCTTGAGTCGATTTACTTGCACGCGAGTATATTATTTCTTTAAAAAGCTCTTTCAAAGAATCCCGTGGTCTAAGATTGTAAATGGCACGGACAGCTCTTTTCTGTAGTACAAAAATATTATGTATGTCAGCAGCTGCGCCCCACAATAATATACCATATGACATTATACTATGAAATAACTAAAATATACCAATCTCGCTGTTTCGACATCAGTCAAGAGCCTTATTTTCCTAACAGCATAAGCTGCCGAGCTTAGTCTACCGGCCAGTGCTTCAATATGGGGTCCCCACTGCAGTTTAGCATCAATAGTAATACCTAAAAATCTAGTTGAATTTACTGTTTCTAATTTTTCATTATTAAGAATAACATTAGAATTTACTTGCCTTACATTTGGCATGCTAAACTTGACACATTTGGTTTTCTTAGTATTTAATAGTAGATTATTACAGTAAACCAGTGCATTACTTTGGATAGGGAACTATTCATCTCATCAAATGATTCCATGGTCTGTTGATGTTAAAAATCAAAAGATGTGTCATCAGCAAATAGTACTACGTCCATAATATTACTACAATAGTAGGGAAGATCATTTATATATTTAGAAAAAGAAGAGGACCCAATATTGAGCCCTGAGGTACCCCCATGTGCAGAACAGCACCAGGAGAACTCTTACCATTAACATTAACTTTTTGGATTCTGTCGGACAAATATGACTCTAAAAGTTTTAATGCACAGTCCGATACACCGTAATGTCTCAACTTAATCAACAATGTTGCATGATCTACACAATCAAAGGCTTTGGATAGATCACAAAAATTCCAATGGCATCCTCTTATTCTCCCAGGCGTCAAATATGTGTTTGATAAGTGCGACCCAGCATCAGTGGTATTTTTATTTTTAGTAAAGCCAAATTGTTTTACATGTAATATTCTATTCATATTAAAATGAGCAATTAATTGATTAAAATAATTTTCTCGTAAATTTTACTTAATGTTGGTAGGATCGAAATGGGTCTAAATTTGATGGATCGCTTTTGTCACCTGCTTTAAATAATGGGATTAATTTACTGTTTCATTAAATTTGGAAAAATACCTTCATCTACACAATTGTTAAATATGATTGCTAAGTGGGTGTATTTGAAGAAGCCTCAAACTATATAAATCATATAATCTTGATCTACTTCTGTAGATGCCTGGTGTGGCCCATTCACTGAATTTTGATTTAAAATTATTCACTTTTGTCATTTTAGTAGGAAATATTTTATTAAATGTATTTTTTATAATAGTAAATAAATTTTCATACAAATTATTAGCATTTTGGTTCCCTAACTTTAATTGTGAAATTTTTTCATCAATAATAGATTTGTACTATTTAGTTTACAACTTTATATTTATCAATACTTATTATGTTATTACTACTATTTAGCCAGTGTTCAGTTAAACCTAATATATGTATATCTTTGTGTTCCAGGAATAAACCTACTTCTAATTCTTGCCAGAGAAGCCTTGTATATTCTGGTGTACCAGATTTAAATGATTTATCACAGTTTCTCTGTTGTCACAGTGTTCAATGAATCTGGAATGCAAAAGACTTCCTCTATTGTCTTATTAACTAATTTAATTTTTGGAACAAATTCCAAAGTCTTAAAATTACATAAGTTATTGTGCTCAATAAAAGCAGGTAAAATAGCCAAGTTGTTGGCTAAATGTTTAAAATAAAATGATAGCGAGTTTGCTATTTGTCTTTTGAAATAGTATGAAATATAATAATTATTATCTAATATTGTTTTCTTCTTGGGTTACATTCTGACTATAAGGCAATGTAAATAAAATTATTTTGTCAACATTTAATAAGCTTAATGTACTACAGTAATGTAAAAGTTCTTTTTTGTTCATATGACCGGTTACCAATTAATATGATTAAAGTTGTATTATTTACAAATGTGTGATTGGATATTTTTTCTATTAAAGTACTGTAAGTTAATCCAGGCATACAGTGGTTTAAGGCTGCCTGTCCACCGGAGCGGAGCGAGGCAGCGGAGCGGAGAAACGGAGTAATGCGGAGCGGAGTTGCGTACTGTGTCTGTCCACCGGAGAGGAGCGAGGCTGCGGAGCAGAGCGAGAAAGTAATGCGGAGCGGAGTTGCCACTGTGTTTTTCAATATGCGGAGCTAGGCGCGAGTACGCGACGAGTCATTTCGAGCTCCCGGCGGCGGGATTGGTTTAGTTCTACGCGAAATGTCAGTGACAGCAGACATGTTATCGAAAAAGTTAATACGTTATTACCTTACATTGCTTGAGGAAGAAGAGTTGGAGTCAGAAGAAACCGAATTACTTACCGTATACTATTTGAACAATTCTATAAGGAAACATAGATTTTGGTTAAGAAATCATATCAAACATCGTTCAGAACACAGTGAATATTTTACTTTTTTCCAAACTGCTGATGAAGAAACTTTCGAAAAATCTTATAGAGTTTCAAGATGTACTTTTCATGAACTTCACTCCCTGATTGAACCATATATTCGGAAACAAGACACAAATTACAGAAATTCAATCAGTAGCTGTGAAAGATTAGCAGTGTGTTTAAAGTAAGTACACATTTTGAAATCAAAGTAACTTTTATTTTGCATACAGTCGATGCCATGTTATATTAATTTAAAAATCATAATCTGTCTCAAAGTTGTCCGCATTTTCATTGGGTCTGTTTGCTCTGCTGCAGATGTTTCAATATCCTGGGTTGTTTGAATTTGTGAAGCGCTAGGAGTATTAATACTAGTGTTAATATCATTTGGAGCACTAGGAGTATCGATATCGATACTAGTATTGATATTATCTGTTGTAGGTGTTGATGAGACTGTAGAATAACCATAATTCGGAGAATACCAACTATGTTGAAGATTACTTTCTTCAGCTGATATTACCGCATTAAAGCAGGTTTTTTTAATTTGTAGTTGTAAATAATACGGCAGCTTTTTCGCCGATGCAGCCAAATTTAAAAAAAATAAGTCTATTTCATCGTACTTATCACTAGCTGACATCATGTTTTTAACTTCTATCCGTTCTTGTTCCAACAGTTCGCGGCGTTTTTGATTTTTTTTCAAAAGATCTAGAATTTCATCGTTCTTTCTTTTTTTGGATGTGGATGGGAGAGGCCCAGAAGCTGTTGAATCATTAGGAACATCGACAGAAGGAAGATTATTTGAATTTGATGGCAACAAATTGCATGATTCCCGTGAACTCTCATCAATGGTATTTGGCGGATTTGAAGTTTCGCTTACTGAGTCATCCAAGGGCGCAAAATTTGATGACCGGTCTCTGTTACACATGTAAGGCAATAAGAATGACATGGCTTTCTGATATTTCCATTCTTTTCGTTGTTTTCTAGCCTGTCCACTCCTTGTTGCATTTTGTCTTTTTAAGGCATCTCGATGATTATCTCTCAGTTGTTTCCATCGCGACTTGGCAGTTTTAACTGAAACAATCAACAAACACAAAAAATTATTCCATGGTCTATTTATAAAAAAAATACTTTTATTTTTCAGGTATTTAGCAACCGGCCACTCATTTACAACGATGGGAGAAAATTTTAGAATTGGATTAAAAAGTGTATCAAGAATTATTGATGAGGTTTGTGATGCTTTATGGAATGTATTGCAACCTCTTGTCATGCCGCAACCAACAGAAAACGACTGGAAAGAAATAGCAAAAGATTTTGATGAACTATGGCAATTTAAAAATTGTACAGGTGCTCTTGATGGCAAGCACGTATATATCAAGGCTCCCTCGAAAACTGGGTCCTCGTTTTTCAACTACAAAAAGAGATTTTCTGTAGTATTGATGTGTTTAGCTGATGCCAGAAGGAAAATCAGAATGGTTGATGTGGGATCTATGGGAAGATTTTCTGATGCAGGAATTTTTGATAACAGCATTTTCGGAAAGAGTCTAAAAGAGAAGAGATTGAATTTACCTGAGCCGGTACCATTGTATCAAGGTGGTGCAAAAATGCCGTTCGTATTTATAGGAGACGAAGCTTTTCCATTAATGGAAAATTTTATGAGGCCATACCCACGTGATGGACTAAACGCAGAAAGAAAAATATTTAATTACCGATTATCAAGAGCACGTCGCATTGTTGAGGCAACTTTCGGTGTATTGACGAGAAAGTGGTACGTGTATCATAAAGATTTCGAATGCAAAATAGAAACAGTTGACAAGGTAATAAAAGCAACATGTGTTTTGCACAATTATTTAATTCAAAGACAACCTGATTATATAAACAATATTGAAAATAACATGGAGCAAACATTATTATCAGTTGGTGATATTACACAAACACAACATTCTATTAATGATGGTTTTCAAGTTCGCGAAATGTATTGTTCATACTTCAATAATCAGGGGAAGGTTCCATGGCAAGATACTCGAATTTTGAAAAGAATCTATAGTCAGTGATGTGTGACAGATTTGGATAGTTTGGCCAGCCGCGGACATTATTTAGGTATTATTTTGTTAAATAAAAAAAAGATATCAATATGTACCTACTAGAGGGTATTATAGAATAAAGATACATAATATTATTTACCATCCGATATGTTTGTTTCAATGATTATTTGGTCCCACGCAGCATCTTTTGTTTCGTTGCATTTGTAAAATTCTGAAGATGTGTTCCAAATGCACGGAAACTTTTTCACACTTTCAATAAGTTTTTCATCCATTGTGTTCACTGCGTCGGTCACATACGCACTGGTCGGACTACGGCGGCACACTGCGGGCGCAACTGGCGCCCGCGCCTGCACTCGCTTCCCCGCTCCGCTTCCCCGCTCCGTTTCTCCGCTCCGCTGCCTTGCATCCCCGCTCCGCTTACCGGTTTTGTATGAATTTTTAAACTAGTTCGCAACTCCCTGTCCACTAAGGAGGAGCGGAGATTTTGTGCAGTCCTATTGGTTAATATTTCTTCGTTTCTCCGCTCCGCTGCCTCGCTCCGCTCCGGTGGACAGGCAGCCTAAAACTGGCTGACCTAAAGAATCACTTAGTAATTGGCCCATATTCTTGCCCATTGTGTCACTAAACATCACAATATTATATCTTACATTATTGTCTCTATTGGGAGCCTGATCAGAGATGCTGGATGATAATGAGGATGAACTAACACTAACAATTGGGTCACTTTGTGCACAAGAACTAACTGAGCAATTCGAGATGGGAATTGGCAAATCTGGACAGCACATCATCTGTTTTAGTGCTAGAATATGTTCAGCATTTTCTTTTTTATTAATATTATACCTATGTGTAACTACTTCTAGTTGTTCTTTTAAACTATTTATTTCTGATTGAAAAGCGTTAATTTCTGTTTCATGTTTGGTTAAATTGGTTTTTAACATCAATGAATACACATCCAACTCATCGCCTAACCTTCTACGTTCATTAATAAATTTTACATTATTGAACTTTTGTTTTTGTTGTTTTATCAGCTTCTTTGTTTTGTTGATAAATTTATTAATTTTAATATATTTTTTACATTTATTTTTGCTCCATTTATGTTTACCTCTGTCCTCTTTTGGTGTGGAATTGATACTAACATCATTAGTTAAATCAATAAAGGCAGGGGAATTTATTGGTACAGTAGACACCATGTTGGGTGCATTGTCTACCAATTCTTCAAAAAGACTTTGGTTATGTTTTGTAACAAGGTCCAGTTTATCTGTCTCCATTTTTGTGATTTGGCGGTGTGCCTGTTGCAGCTCCTGTTCCAAAACAGTGATACGTCGAAGGCAGTTTTCATATTCCTCACTGCAATCACCAAATCCATCTACCAGAAGCTGAAGGTGGTCCCGTTCATCTACAACAGACATGTATTTACAGTGGAGATCAGCCATTTCTCTTTTTAACACACTGTTTTTGTCCAACACTTCTAACATTTCTTTTTCATTTTCATCCCTTTCTAAGTTAAATTGATTAAGTAAATCTTTGGTGCTTTTGAGCTCATGCAAGGCCTGCTCAAGCTGACGTGTTACAGCTCCACGAGTTTGCATAATGATCAATTTAATAAATAACAACAAGATAGAGAATAATTAGAAGCGTAGTTCAATTTATACCAAAATGTGGCAATATCAGTGTCGAATGTTGCACTTAATATTCTTATTAATTTTATGATTTAATTATCTAACAGCAGGACCAGTTAAAGTAATTAAAACTAAATAATATAATTAAATAATATTTTATATTGATAAAAAATAAATGTAGGTAGATTTGAACACGACAATTTGGAAGTTTATCAACAGTTGTTTATTTGAAAATATTATAAACTAATAATGAATATGTAATGAAATGTTGGTGTACCAATAATATAAGACAATATTTTTGGAATGTTATGTGTAGGAGTATTGTGTCTGGGGCTAAGAGTTTTGTCGTCAACTCTGCTTCCACTTTTGTCAAGCAAAGAGAGACATAACAAGGCCAATGTTTTGAGGATGGACGTGTCTCACAAAGATATGTGAGGGATGTGAAGTAATCAGATGATAGATGTGAGAGTCAGAATAAGTGTTTTGAGATAGGTATTATTTATAATAACGGTATGGTAAGGACAGAGCAGTTATTAAATATCACTGAAGACGAGTTAACACTCGTTCGTTCGTTCGTACGTTCTATATAACTTAATTGTAGTAAATAACACAATACTTCCCTGTAAATCTCTTGATTTATGAATGGTAGTCATGTAAAATGACAGTTGGCCGGTGGTCAAATTGGTATGCTTCTTATTTGAAAAATATGCGTTTTTTAGATTATTGCATATGATTATTCTTATTAATTATTGTATAACAACACGCAATCACTTGTTTGAATTGTTGATTTCACTTAATTACTAATTATTTAGAAAAATATCTTAGGAGCCAAATTTTTAACGTTTGACAGGTAGGCAGTGTTGCCAGTGTCGTGCCCATGTAAAGTTAAAGCTAAAGGTTAGCTTTAACTTTAGATAATGGTTAGCTTTAATTTTAGGTTGTTTGGTGTTAGGAAGAAATCTATAGTTATCTAATAATTCTTAATAAAGATGCCTTGGTGTTAATATAGCAGGATATAGCACATTCGATTTACTGAACATAATAGAATTGATTATATCTTCCATTTTAAATGACAATGCTAAAAGACTATTTTCTAACATCGCTATCAGTTCTGACATCCTTGATCTTATGCTTAATTCCCTTGTTATGGATGTTAAGTTTTTGAATTCTTTAGCTAATTCTGAGATAGCATTTGTTTAATTGTTCCTCGTTTTTTACAATATTTCTTATAGTTAAATTAAATGATCTAAGAGTATAAGTAGTTACAAGTATGTTTTCTTTCATTAATGAGGCAATTATTTTCTGATCAGTTTGTACTTTTTGGATTGCATTATCATACATAATAGCATCATCCTCGTCCATTGTGCCGAAGAGTTTTTTAGGAATGGTGCCTACTACGCCGAACCAGGCCGATCTTTTAGAACGGTTGGAGATAAGATGGCGGTTGGAGATAAGATGGGAAATTGAATCATAGTCGCGTGTTGTGTCGGAAAATCGAGTGTGAAGAGGTTGAAACAGATTGTTACATTCCAAAATATCCAGAACGAGGCCATCTCTACATAGTTGTTTAGAATTATTCATAAAACTTTATTATGTTATCTATATGTGGTTTAATGAATGATATATCTACAGGAATAATAATTCTTAAGTAACTATCAACTAATCGTAAGGATCCTATGTGATCAAAATATAAGCCGGAGCTTTTTGTATTCGTTTGGATGACATCTCGCGCCAGGATAGCGTGGACACTGTAATGAAATTAAATTTACTAAATAAACAGCAAAATAGCAGAACTATGAGTTCTGAATTTGTCACTCATATTGCTAGATCGTTGAGGAACGGAGGATACGACGGACGCGTAAGATCTTTTGGTGATGGGAGAAATAGTAGTTTTTCTCTCGGGGTCAGATTTATGTGTCGCGGATACAGAGGATATATTGGATACAGTGGGTGCAGCAGAGACATAAGGTACGGCGGATGCTGCGGATACAGTGGAAACTGTGGCTTTCTTGGAAATAGTAGGTGCAGCAGAAACATGGGATACGGCGGATGCTGCGGATACAGTGGTGGTGTCATTTAAGGTTGAAACTGGAGGAAATAGAAATTTTGGACTCGGGAGACACCGTCGAGAGCCCTTTATTCGTTTAAATTATCATGTTCATCAGGATAGTTTTCCTCAGGAGAGTCTACAAAATGAGTATGTTGATTTCGATTTTGAAAGGAAGTAGACGGCATTTGACGGTTATTATAGTTCCCGTTCTGGGCATTGCCATACTTTTTGTTATTATATTCGCGCTTACGACATGATTCTATAGTATGCCCTGGGTTTTTACAATATCGGCAATATTTGGTTGTTGGTATTGGCGAAACCTATTTTGGTTTTGTGAATGATTTTGGGAAGGTTGTAGATTTCGTTCCTGAGAAACCTAAAATATTTTTTCTTCCGATGATGCGAAATTAATTGCCTCATTTAAGCTTTTTGGATCGCGACAACGGACTACTGTCGACAAACGTGGTTTTAAACCTGTAATAAATGTATGCAACGCTAAATCCTGCAAATGTATGCGACTCGGCCTGTCAGCTCGGCCTTTTTACTAGTTGGAATCGATATATTTATTTCTGAAAGTAATTTTGATATGTTGGACTCTATACGCAGGGCAAACTGATGGACTAGTTTGTCAGGATTGTTGGAAAATATTCGGCATTGGCCTATTACGTGATCGGCCAGCTCAATGGCTGCTGATCATACGCAGCCGTATGTATACGTATACTTTAAGTTAACGACGCGTCGCGTTCCGTACAGAAGAAACAACAAGAAACTGTACTGCTTTTTGCAGTACAGTTTCTTGTTGTTTCTTCTGTCTGTTTTGATGACCAGGGTGAGGTGATGGCTATTTTCATTCAAGCTTAATTCATTATTAATAATTTCTATGTGCTTATAATTATCACACTTTGAACTCATCTTTTATAGTGTAAGGTCATTTCACTTCCAGTACTGTTAGATTTCCAATTAATCCATCACAACAGGTGAGGCACCTATTAATTGGAAATAAAAAAATCACAATTTTGCACTTTATTATATGACATTGAATTGTAAGCTTCAGTCGCTGTCTTCTGTTTTGAACTTCCCCATTCAGTAGAATGACTTTTAAATTGCTTGGGAAACAAAATATCTTCAGCTTTCTTTACTTTATCTCTTCTGTCAGTAAATTTACATATATTGAAAACATGTGATGTTTTCCTCAGGCTGTTAGGAATTGTAGCCGCAATAACAAGAATTCTTTGATATCTGTTAAAACTTATTTATTTAAATAAATCACAATCAACTTGCACATGTACAGAATTACCACGTAAGAATTGTAACAGCGGATGACAGAGACAACGCCAAGTGTCATAAATATAAAACAGGAGGCACAGGCAAATTATTATACAGCCAATGACTTACATTTAAAATTTACTTTCAACACAGGCTACATTTTCTTACATTTGGGATCTTGTTTTTTAAGTGTCAGATTTTGAGACTTCAAACTTCTGGCCAATCGCAATCTAAAATCCCTGTGAATGTATTGCGGGTTTCATTTTTGTGTTTATACAAAACATACGAATTAATCACAGCGCTCTCAAAAAGGAACCAGAACATCAAATTCAAATTCAATTCAAATTATTTATTTGTGTCACATAGGTACAGAGGTAGTAAGGTGGAACATGAGTTAAAGTGTTCTCTATGTTTGGCCAGAGATGGCATACAAATGTTCTTAAAATAAATTTAAATCAAATCAAAATCGGATCAAATACAATACAAAACTACATTTAAAATTATTCTAATCATTATAACATAATACAATAGAACTTAAAATTGAGTCGTCAAATTAATCACATCAAAAATTATTAACAGTCAAATTATTTTAACAAAAAAAAAATTTGAAAAAAGAAAACAAGTTAAGAATGCAAAAATGATAATTTAAAATATAAAAACATTGAATACAAATATAATTAAAAAAAAATTAAAACAATTATTCAAATACAATTTAGTTTAGAATTTAATGTTATTAAAACATATCAAATAAACAAACAACAATAAAAAATAACACAGAAACAACATGTGCTACGATGCCTGAATCAAACGGACTCACTCAGCATAAGCCAGGGACACCAGTAGTGAACCCTGGCGCCGATTTTCAGTGAGCCCGGTTGAGTCGGCGCACGGACGATGTTGTTGCTAAAAATACTTAAATAAATAACTACATATTACTTACATATACAATAATAATTTAACTTATTTATTTCTGACCAATTAATTATTTTATTTAATGTCTGAGTAATTTCTAATTCATAAGTCAATTTATCTTTACATTTAATTATAACTGTACTATCATCTGCATATAGGGTCATAGGATATTCAACGCATGTCGGCAAGTCATTGATATATATAAGAAAGAGTAGAGGCCCGAGGATTGTTCCTTGTGGAATGCCATACTCTACATTTCTACTGTTTGATACATACTCATGGACAGTTAATGTTTCTCTACATATACTTTTTATGGCTGTGATTTGCTTTCTATTATTCAAATATGATTTAAGCAGTTTTAAAGTCACGCCTCGAATTCCATAATGGTAGAGCTTGTAGAGAAGGAGCTCATGATTAACATAATCGAAGGCCCTCGACATATCCATAAAGAGAGCACATACGTGTTCTCTTTTATCAATTGAGTCTGTAACTAAATTTAATAGATCATATATGGCCATATTAGTTGAAAGATTCCGACGGAAACCGTATTGATGTTTGGAAAAGACGTTATGTTTCTCTAGGAATGAATAAAGTCTAGAATGAATAACTCTTTCGAACACTTTAGAGATCACGGATACTAGAGCGATCGGCCTGTAATTAGTTACATTATTCTTATCGCCCTTTTTATGGACCGGTTTAATCACTGATATTTTAAACGCGTGTGGGAATACACCTTGGCTTAGGCACAAATTAATAATATATGCGAGTGGAGTTGCTAAATATTCTGCACAGCTTTTCAAAGCAGAAGTACTTATTTCATCATAGCCAACGCTCTTTGTATTTTTTAATGACAGTATTATTTTATATACTTCCTGTGGGTTAGTAGGCATCATGAAAATGGAGCCAGCGTTACCATTTTGCAATTTATATTTGTTGTTACTATGTAGCGTTAGCTTAGATGTTGATAAAACTTGATCAACAAAGAAATTATTAAATATATTTACAATGTCATTGGGATTTGACTGGTTTTTCCCGTTATAATTTAAGTCAAAAGGTTCCGGGGGTAAACTATATTTATTTTTACCAATAACAGACCAGACAGCCTTGGATTTGTTTTTGGCTGTGTTTATATAATGAGTGTTTTGACTCTTTTGTGTTAAACAGATAATTTTTTCCAGGCGTTTTGAGTAAGTTTTTAAGACGTTATTATTTTGTATGCTAGGGAATTTGCGGTATTGCCAGAGTAGTTTTCTTTTGTTTCTGCTACACATTTTAATACCCCGAGTAATCCACTTTTGTGATTTCTTAATTTTTGAATGGAATATTACATAGGGAAAACACAGTTCGTAAAACATACGTGTAGTGTCATAAAAATAATTATATGCTTCATTTGGGTCTTGGTGGTTATATAATTCACTAAAGCTTAAACTTCCTATCGCCTTAGAAAATTTATTGATGTTCTCATTGCACATGTCGCGTTTACGCTCTTTCCAGTTATGTATTTTAGTTTTTTTATTAATTGGACATTTGAGTAATTGAGTTGTGTGATCAGATAAATTAAAATCAAATATTTCACATTTACAATATTTTACATTCGTAGCTTAGTTGTCAATACAAGTCATATTAGCATCCTAAACCAGGATTTATTAGATCTGCGACCTATGGAATATGAACTTCGGAAGTGATCAAAATGATCTACTCCACCCATATGTCTCGTATATTCTGCTATCGCAGATGGGCAAAGCATGTTCTTTTTTGCCCATCCTTTTGGGTTCTTGTTAGTTTCAGTTCTTTTAGGGTCAAAAGTAGTAGTAATTACGTAAACATCTTTTGTGTCTTTCCATTTTATTACAACTGAAGGAGGGCAAACGCGGAAAGTAAACTCACCTGTTTCGAGTTTGTTTTCCTTGATCAGTTGCCGCTCTTCCGGAGTTCGAGCTTTATGAATAGCTAAATCCTTAGGAAGACCTTTTCGTTGCATCCGAACAGTTGCAATCGCGTAAATTCCTCTGTTATGAAGGCATTCCATAAGAGCTACAGAAGTAAAAAAGTTATCAACGGTCAATAGTGTATACCTTGGTACACTTTGAGTCAATTTGTTTACAACTCTGTAACCTAGCCCTTCTTCGTTGGATTCATTATCTTTGCCTACGTATATGTCGCACTGATAGAGATATCCACTTTCAGAGTCGTAACGGCACCATGCTTTAAACCCCCTTTTTATTGACTTTATTGGCATGTATTGCTTTTTACAATCACGCCCCTTAAATTTTATCATACTCTCATCTATTGACTGAGTTTGTGAATTGCATTCTCTTGAAAAGTCCTATTTAGTATAATAAGCACAGATCTTATTTTTTGTAGTTTATCGTTTTTTTACGTAATATGTCTTGCCAGGGCTACTCTCTGGAGACATAAAGTAAAAAAATAATTTTGTTAGCATCGCACGTTTTTAAGCAAGGCCAATCGCGCGCTTATCCTGCCAGGGCTACACTCTGGGGATTGGTGTGATTGATACAGCCACGTGATATGTAACTTGCCGGAGCTGGTCCCCAAAGATGAATGTAGCTCGTACTAAAAAGCATGTTTGATCGTGCTTATCCTTGCCAGGGCTACTCTCTGGGGATAGGCACGATTTTACGAAATATATCCTAGCAGGATATCCCTCTTAGGATATGTGTATATATTGTATATTATGCATATACCTTTTTATCTGTAGTGAATATTCTAGAGAATTACTAGTTGCATTTATCCTGCCAGGGCTACCCTCTGGGGATACATGTGATTGATACAACTATGAGATGTATGACCTACAAGGACTAGAATAACTTTGTGTAATACTTCTCATACCTCAACCCCCGTGTTTTCCAAGGATGACTCATTCATGTAACTTAGTTAAGAATATACTATTTTAATCGTGACTAAAACCCAGGGTTGTTTTTTTTAACACCTTACTATACAATATTGACTTCATAATTATGCGTAAAAACTTAGTAATCAGATTACCGAATACCTAATACATTAATATTTATCCGAATACGAATATCAAGCATATGTCAGTTACAGACATGGAAGTCGATCCGAAGCAGTCTGGTAAAGGGAGGAATCCACAAATGGCAAGCGACCTAGGAGTACCCTGCGATGAGGGTCGAGGTAATATTTCAATTAATAACCTAGGAGCACCCTGCGATGAAGGTCGAGGTGATATTTTACTTAATGACCTAGGAGTGCCTGATCGTGAGGATCGAGGTCATAACCTAGGAGAACCCAGTTTGAGGGTCGAGGTTCTGGCTTAGGAGTATCCAACCGTGAGGGCCGAGGTCTAGACCTAGGAGTACCTGATAGAGGTCGAGGTCAATATGATATACTTAGCCCAGTAGCGCCTAGGTTACAAGGCCGGGGCGCGCGCAATAATCACCGCATCAGTTTAGGTGTTCAACGTGATTCCTCAGATTGTAGAGGAAAGCAAGATCATAGAAGCAGACGAAGACGCGGTAGCACAACGTCTGAAAGTTCTGATAGTGTAGGTATTTCCCCCAAACGTCGTCGATTATCGAGGACTAAAGATAGAGAAGCTGCTATGTTAGAAAGTTCTTGCTTATTTTGAACAAAGTCGGAAGCTCAGATAAACCTAGGCTTTCATTTAACACGAATGTTATTCCCGAATTTGACCCCATGTTAAAAGAACAGACTATTCTAACATGGCTAACAAAGGTTGAAGAATGTGCAGAAATTTATGGGTGGGATGATAAAGAAATAATCCATTATGCGTTACCAAAACTAACCGGAGTTGCAAAGTCGTGGTACCGGGGATTACCGTCGTTGTTGTTTCCTGGCCGGAATGGAAACGAAAATTAATAGAGTCCTTCCCTTGCCGTGAGGATTATGCTGAGCTTCTGACCGAAATGTTAGCTAAAAGAGTTAGGTACGGAGAATCTTTGGAGCACTATTACTATAGTAAGATAAACCTATTCGGCCTTATTACAAAAAGTGATTTAGAACTGGTTTAACCTGGACTAACTGATCTTGTATTGTTACGGTATTAAAGTTAATACCAGGCTTAAATGTGATCTTATTACAAAACGTAGACCAATCATTGACTAGGTAAACCAAAGATAGTCCCTGTTCTAAGTTTTCGTTCATTCTTTTATAATGACTTCGTTCAGTACGTCATTCCGTTTCTCTTAACGTTGCAATCAACTTTGTACTTTTGAGCTATAAATAATATTTAAAATAATACCAAATTTTAAAGCAATATTTCTTCTTTAAGTTCCAATCGTCAAACAAGTTATAGTTTGTTTAAAATAATCATATATTTATTGATTCCTATGACACGGAGCGTAGTTAGCGCGTAATTTGAAAAGTAATTGACTGTCAAGAAAGAGCTCTATTGTTCCTATAAATACCATGCAAATAATAAAGGAATTATTGTTATATTGTGTAATAATGTTGTACTGACTCGAATTATTACTATTTTGTGACTCTGTATGAGAAGTCGTGGGTTAAATTGTGAAAATAAGTCGGAAACAGCAGAAAAAAAGTAAGATGAAAATTCGAGGTCTAAAGAAAAAGCAATGATATTCTCTATATTTCATCATTGAGAAACAGCAGCAAAATATTGTGTAACTACAAGCGATGCAAAATTCCATTTCACTGCAATTTTGATAAACAATCACAAAAATTACATAATTGTATTAAAAACTGAAGAGTGGAAGAATATATCAATCAAGTAAGTTTTATATATACCTACTTATTGCTTTTACCTATCAGGTAGTGAAACATATGATTTCTTTATAATTTAAATGCAATTGAAGTTCAATATATTCACAATAGTAAATGTACATTGACTCAAGTTTGATTTTTTACATAATGTAGTAAACTCGAATTGGATCTTGTATTAAATATTAAAGTATAGAATTCAAACATATTTAATATAACAGATTTGAAACATGTAATAAACGTAAATTATCTTTAATTGTAGATTCCACTTATCATGGTGGCTAAAGCAAAACATATGTTTGTAGACTGGCCATTATGAAGGAACTTGTTTATATGTATATAGAAATTATCTAATAACTTTGACAAGCATTCTTAAAAAATCATACTTTCTTGCCCCATACCAACTTTACATACTTATATCACTATTGTTTTTAAAATCACTTTTTTTTTCAGTAATGAGTTTAAGAAAAGGCAGCTTGAAATGGTGGAAGTGGAGTGGAACTGATGTTAAATGTTAAAATTGATTTAATTTTAATTAGAAATTGTATTGTTATCATGATCAGCAAGAGAAAAAATAAACAAGTCTCATGTAATATCCTTTTCTTTTATTAAATATCAGACTACCATCAGCATACATTTTCATCTCCGATATGAGCACAGTTAATTGCACCATTTACATTTTTAAAAATACAATACCGTTGTATTTTCTTGTTTTTTTTTTCAGTTCCTTTCTGTCCATTTAAAGTAACACGTTTTTTGCCACTATTTCCATATCTTACTGATCAGTTGTACTATAAAAGCACGCCATGTACCTATATCGGCTGCATCATCATGAATCTAATGAAAATTAAGCAAATATTTAAATTTCTAGATAAACTGACATGTATTCAATTACTTTATGGCGAGCCCATTTGGGTATCAAGGCCATTCATGGGAGTCTTTGGTGAATGGTCATGTAAAACATCAACAATTGTTTTGGCAAAACGTTTCGTAATTCTTAATATGGCGCTGCACGTAATTCAAATTCAATACGCCGAGAGGTCTCTATATACCTTAATCTTAAAAACCATTAAATCGACATAATTGATGATCGTAACTAAATACAATGTTACAAAAAATCTAAGTATAACCTCAAAAAAGTTAGTCCACTGTTAAACTAGGTGTCACACGGGTTTAAATTTAGCACCACAGATAGTCCGAACCTAAGCGTTAAACTTCATTTTGTAATAAGGATTTTTTTAGTCAATGGCTTAAACCAAGTTTAATCCCAGTACTACATTTAGTCCACGTTTTGGAATAGGCGGTTTGAATAGATGCCGGATTTATGGGAAACAAGCAATTGATTGTATTTTATATGGTGTAGAGGATAGGGCCATAAAAGTAGGTGCTCAGGCTGCTCAGTTCACGGAACCCGAACAAGTTCTGAAGTATTTTAGGACTGTAAAGGTAGGTCAGATTAGGGATAAAGATTCGAATCCTCATTCCGATCTCGTAACGACCGCAAACAGCTCTTAATGCCAAAATCTAGCACCATTACGACTAACAACGCCGTTACGTGCTATAACTGCGGTGAAGTTGGGCATCGCAGCCTAAAATGTGATAAAGCACCAGTTAAATGCTCATATTGTGACAAGTTAGGGCATAGTCTCCAACATTGTTTTAAATACAAATTTAGCAAAGGTCAAGAAAAACATCACGGACAGAATAAGGATAGGGATGAAAAGCAAGTTGCCAAGCTTAGTATTAATAATACGAACGATAAATATATTATAGATATTAAGGCTAATGGATATGTTTTAAAGTGCCATGTAGATTTAGGTAGTCAATGTTCTCTCATTCAAGTTAGCAAGGCAAATGAAATAGGACTTACAATGTTAACTCCTAAAAATCTACCGGTATTAAGAGGTATAGGGTCTAACCTTATTATGCCATTAGGGGTAGCAATGAGTACGATAGAAGTTCAAATATTAAGGAAACTATTCCCCTTTATGTTGTTGAAGATTGCGTTATTCATCACGCTATCTTACTTGGACACTCATTTACTGAGAAGCCGGACATAATTATTACGAAAACCCCATCAGAATTAATTTTTCAAAGAATGTCTAATAGTAAAATTTGCCTAACTGCCACAAAACAAGTAATAATACCGTGCCAAAGTACCAGACCAATTGCAGTAAAATCGGATCCTGGTTTAAGTGGATACTTATTAGTTAATAGTTGTTTACGAGGTCCTGAAGGTGGCGAATACTATTTACACCCAGGGCAATATGAGATTATGAATGGTAAGAGCACATTGTTAGTATTCAATGCAGCATCCAACGCTATAACTTTTAAAGTAAACGCTCTTATCTCTCGAGCCATTTTCAGAGAATCTTTTGACGACTCCATGTGTCTTGATACTTTTAGTCTTAAATTCAGTAACGACAAAATAGATGATAAAATAAAATGCGTTGATACGCTTACCGATGTAGAACGAATACAGCTTCAGACGCTATTAACAAAATATGGGGATCGGTTCTCAAGTGGCCTTAAAGACTTAGGGTTTACCAGTACCACAGAAATGGTAATAGAGTTAGAAGACTCTAAACCAATTGTTTATCGGCCTTATAGACTATCATTTTCGGAAAGAGCATTAGTTCGAGATATGGTACAAGAAATGATTGATAGTGACATAGTTAGGGAGTCTTCCTCGCCTTACGCAAGTCTATTGTACTCGTACAAAAAAAAACTGGAGAGAAACGTTTATGCGTCGATTATAGGGCACTTAATCGAAAAACTAAAAAGGACCATTATCCTTTACCCCGCGTAGAGGACCAATTAGATCAACTGTCTGGAAATACCTTATTTACATCTTTAGATTTAGCTTCAGGGTATTATCAGATACCTATTTCAGAAGAATCGCGACCCAAAACCGCTTTTGTGACCCCCGATGGTCAATTTGAATATAATCGCATGCCCTTTAGTTTAGTCAACGCACCATCTGTATTCCAAAGAACGATAAATAAAATTTTGCAAAAAGCCAAAATCAAGTATGCAATCGTGTATATGGATGACATCTTGATTCCGTCTAAAAACTTTACTGAAGGCTTACAAAGACTTGAAGAAGTTCTTCAGTTGCTTGAAAAGGGGGCTTAACGTTAAAGATAAGCAAATGTAACTTTTTTCAAAATAAAATTGACTTCCTTGGGTTTGTGGTTGGTGCTGAGGGTATTCGTCCAGGATCTAGAAAGACCGACGCTGTAACGAATTTCCCTAAGCCACAAAACCAACATGAATTGCGTCAATTTCTTGGATTGTCTGGGTTTTTCCGGCGATTTATTAAAGGCTATGCTATTATAACTTCACCGTTGACTGATCTCCTAAAAAAGGATGTATCTTGGTTATGGGGAGATGTTCAGAATCAATCATTTAATGAAATTAAACGCTTATTGACACAGCGTCCTTTATTGTCGCTATATAATCCTAGCGCCGAGACTCAATTACATACCGATGCCAGTAAAGAGGGCCTTGCTGGAATTTTACTTCAATCTAATAATAATGGAAATTTCCAGCCGGTGTCTTACTTTAGCCGAAAAACAACACCCGACGAGCATAAATTACACTCCTACGAGCTAGAAACTTTAGCTGTTGTGGCATCTTTAGGTCGGTTTCGTGTCTATTTAATCGGGATTTCATTTAAGATTTTTACTGACTGTAACGCCCTCAGATACACATTAACGAAACGAGATATAATTCCGCGAGTCGCGCGTTGGTGGATCCAACTTCAAGAGTATGATTGTTTAGTGGAGTATAGGCCGGGATCGCGTATGGCTCACGTAGACGCACTTAGTCGCAACCCCGTCGAGCATGCACAGTCTGATATACACGTATTAGACTCACTAGTTGTAGAAGATCTTGGCCAGGATTGGATAACAACGGTACAATGTGCAGATGAGGACGTCAAACGCATAATAGAAGTACTGAATAACTCAAATACTGAACAGATATTCGATTATAGTTCTAATTATAAATTAAAAAATGGTCGGGTATATCGCATTGTAGGTGAAGATCTGAAATGGTTAGTGCCAAAAGGGGTACGTTGGCAGATAGTCAAAAGAAATCACGATGATGTAGGTCATTGTGGTTTCGAAAAGACTTCAGAGCGTATTATGAAACATTATTGGTTTTCAAAAATGCGTCGTTTCATTAAGAAATACGTAACATCTTGCTTGGAATGCGCACACCACAAAATTCCTGGAGGCAAGAAAGAAGGTCATCTTCACCCAATAGAAAAGATAAACATACCTTTCCACACAATACATGCAGATCATGTCGGCCCATTCATCAAAAGTAAAAGGGGCAATACCTATCTACTCGTTATCGTGGACGGATTCTCTAAATACGTCAACATTTACGCCGTTAAGAATACAAAATCAGTCACAACAATAAGAGCGCTAAAAGATCACATTAGCTATTTTGGTGTACCCTCGCGGCTTATTTCTGATAAAGGGACAGCTTTCACTAGTAAAGTATTTAAAGAGTTAATTACTGCATATGGTATTAAGCATATTCAAAATGCCGTTGCAACACCTAGAGCCGGGACAATCATATTGCAGACATACAGTTAGGCCTAAATACTACGAATAACAGAACTACTCAGAAATTCCTTCTGAATTGCTGTTCGGATTTAATATTACAAGTAGGTCTCAAGGTATTTTGAATGATGTTATTAATGACACAACTAACACTGCCAGTCCAGAAGAATTAACAACCATTCGAGAGCACGGTAGCGATAAAATCAAAGAGCAACAGGATAAAGATGCAGATAGGTTTATTAAGCTTAGGAAACATAGTAGTAACAAATATTCGGAAGGAGATCTCGTAAGAGTAGAAAGGCAGGTACCACATGATGGCAAATCGCAAAAATTAGTTAACAAATATCAAGGTCCTTATCGCATAGTAAAAGTGCTTCCAAACGATAGATATGTTATCAAGGATACTCCTCTTACTTGTAAACAAGGTAGACATTATGAAGGAATTGTAGCCATAGATAAAATACAACCTTGGATGAGTTTTAACAGAGATATCGAAACTACAGATGAGGAAACCTAAAAATTAGTATAAAAGTGCATTGAATATAATTGTAAGTTGTATAATTTATTAAAATAATAAATACACTCATAGATTAAATGAAAATTTAAGTTTAAATAATGTACTTTATAATCATTATTTTTATAATTAAATAATATATTTAATTATAAACGTAAGTTTACGCAGTTATTTTATTTTATAGTTATTTTTGAATTATTGTTTGTAGAAATAGTATTTAAGCGCGAGGGCTCGCTTTGAGCAGGATGGCCGAGCTGTAAGCAATAATTTAAATTGTTTAAAAATATACTACTAATTTTGATATCGTTCTATGATTTTATTCAATATTTTAACGAATGTTATTAGTACGGACGTTCCTTTGACACTAGTAGTCAAGAAACGTTACTATTACCCCACTTTCTCTACAAGAGGGTAAAAACATATAAAAGGAGAACACCGGAGCCAATCTGGTCAGAGTCTTCGTCCAAAACATGTCACGTCGCCACCCTGGTTACGCTGTAATAATAATAATAATAATAATTTATTGTCCATAACTAAATATACGACGAATATAATTTTGACGACCATTTGGTGTTGCGGTTGAGTGGTCGACTGCAACACCAAGGGTTCCGGGTTCGATCCCCGGGCAGTACAAACATTTGTGTGCATGAACATGTCTATTTGTAATGGTCTGGGTGTTTTCTATGTATGATATGTATGTATTTACGAAAAAAAAAAAAAAATGTATTTAAGTATATTTATCGTTGTTTAGTACCCATAATACAGGCTTCACGCTTAACTTGGGGCTAGATGGCGCTGTGTAAATGTCAGTGGATTTATTTATTTATTTATTATACAGTTTGATAACACTAAACACTTAGGTATATAATTACAGAGATTTTTTAATGCTATCAATTTGACACTGTCTTCTAGTTTAGGTAAAACCTGTATTCTAGAAGACAGATCCTTCCCTTCAATACTATTGTGCATTAAAACTTACATGTTTACAATATTATTTAACAGTCTACTTCATATGATAAGTTAATAGACAATCGAGTTCATCGAGTTTCTTACATATATGTGTGTGTGTGTGTGCGTGTGCATGTGCGTGTGCGAGTGTGTGTGTGTTTGTGTGTGTGTGTGTGTGTGTGTGTGTGTGTGTTATGAGCTATTAATTAGTTACTTAAGGTTATTATTAATTTTTGGTGATTAGCTTAAGTCAAAATATTTTCAGTTTCACTGTAGCTCAACTGCAATAGCCAGTTATTAATTTTTCTTTTACATAGGGTTTTATTCAAGGTGTATATTTCAATACTTTTATGTACTTTATTATACAAATGCGGACCTAAAAAACTTGAGGATCTTTTGTAAAAAATAGTATTGTAGTCCTCTATTTTGCAAATTTTCTTAGGTCTTCTTCTAGTAGTGTCATTCACTAAACAGGGGTCATACTTCAATTTACAATGCTGTTTCAAAACGATTTTAGATATAAATAGCTGTCTGACAGTAAGTACTCCACATAGTTTATACAACTCTGTTGTGCTAAATCTAAAGTGTTTACCAGTCATAACCTTGAGCACAGACCGTTGGGCTCTTTCTACAGACAATAATCTGGTCTTGCATGCTCCGCCCCAAACCCCAATACAGTATGAGAGAATGGATTGACATAATGCATAATAAACAGTCTTCAGTAAATTAATGTCAGCAATCTGTCGTAAACTTTTCATAACCCAAACAACCTTTCTAACTCGGCCATTCAAGTTTTCAACCTGAAGTGACCAAGATAGATGGTTATCCAGTTCCACACCTAGATACTTGAAATGTGAGGCTGCAACCAGCTGGGAGCATGTACAAGATATGGAATTAAAATTGACGCATGTGTGAACTTTAATGCTAAAATTTGAACTGGGTAGAGTAGAATCATTAATAGTAAAGGGTACATATTTTGTTTTGCCGATATTAAGTGTCAACAAATTTTCATTCAGCCAAGAAGACACTACACTTAGACCCTTCTCAGCATGGTTTCGAACCTCATTCCAAGTGTCTCCACAATACACAAGAGCTGTGTCATCTGCAAAAGTAAAAATCTTGCCACTGACAGGGTTGTGAAGACAAAGCTCGTTTATGTAAATAAGGAAGAGGCTTGGGCCAAGGACGCTGCCTTGTGGCGTTCCATAATTAATAGGCATTTCACTACTGATGCATTCTCCGATTTTTACACATTGGTATCGATTTGTAAGATAGTTTTCAAAAATGTTTAATTGTTTTCCACGAATACCGATACCCTCCATTTTGCTTAGAAGTATAGGAATAGAGACGGTGTCGAACGCTTTAGTCAAGTCCAAGAATATACCAACACACTTTTTCCTCTTATCTAGATTGTTGACTAAATATGATGTTAGATTACTTACGGCATCTTCGGTCGATTTACCAGCTCTAAACCCAAATTGTGATTCTGCTAGCAGACTTTCATTTTCTAAATAATTTATTAATCGCTTATTAAGTAATTTCTCAAAGACTTTAGACAGAGCTGGCAAGACTGAAATCGGTCTGTAATTGCTGACTTCGTCTCTATTTCCTTGTTTAAACACAGGTGTTATCAGTGCCCTCTTGAATGAATTAGGGAAAACACCTTTTTCCAAACACTTATTAAAATGTAAGTGAGTACCGGCGTAATTTGGCAACTAGCTAATTTCAAAAACCGTGTTGTAATTCCATCCCAGCCAGCTGCAGACTCATTCCTAAGATTCTGTATTGTTTCATATACCTCTTGTTTGTCTATATCAAGTAATACAAATGATTTTAAATGGTTCTGTGCTTTTATAGTACTAGTTCTTAACGAGCTACAACGAATTTTCTGGGCAAGTTTATGTCCAATACTAGCAAAGTACGTGTTAACATCATTCAGAGAATCAATTGGACCTTTAGAATTTATACGCAACAAATCAGTTTGTAAACTTTTTGTATTGTTCGTGTTACTTACATTTCTTATTGTCTTCCAGACATTTTTAGGATTCTTCGACTTCTCTAATTCTGTTTTATAGTATGATTGTTTAAGTTGTTTAACAAGATTATAATAAAAATTTCGATATCTGTGGTACGTCAATTTTGCTGTTTCATCATCTGGGTTTCTTTTAGCTACACTTTGTAGTTTATTACGATGTCGCATGCATCTCAAAACTCCAGCTGATATCCATGGCTTTAAAATCCGTCTACTTCGCGGTATTTTCATAATATTTGTGTTATCAGTCAATACTTCTTTTAAATTTGCAACCAAAGAATCAGTTGCTGCATTTGGGTCTTCAATAGAATAAATGTAAGAAAGATCAGTATTTTTTATCTGTTTTAAGGCATTGTCATAATTAATTCTCTTGAAAATTTGAGGATTATGTTTAAATTTTGATTTCGTATTCAGGTTGAATAGTGGGTTTGGTGATCAGTAAAAGCGGATCTAAAAACAAATGTCTGAGATGTCTCATACCCTTTTAGCATAATATGATCAAGGCAACTCGTTTGCCTAGTTGAAAAGGTATGTGCTGGAATCACTCCATGCTCTGATAGTAAATTTAGATAATTATTTTTTCTAACATCTTTACTAAATGGTTTTATATCTACGTTTATGTCACCAACGATACTTATGTTTTTATATGATTTATATTTTAACAGTACAGAATCCAGCGAGTTTAGGAATATGTCTATATTATGAAATGAAGGTGATCTATATATTGCAATAATAATAGATTCATTATCTATTTTTATAACTAAGCAATTTGCTTCATCAAAGTCCGGTTCTTCCACAATGCAGTCAACACTGTTACTAGTGTAAACTACCACTCCGTCATTTTGATTCCGAGTATTTGAAAAAACTAAGTTATAATTCTCAATGCTTGGGAGTGGCTTCTTGCAGTGTGTCCAGGTTTCAGTCAAAATCAGTATGTCACATTTCACTTTCAATGCTGATAGTAAAACTTGAAAAGAGTCGAAGTTCTTATATATACTTCTCACATTTTGGGTTATTACCTTTAGGCTTTCTCTATCACTTTGTATTTTTATTGCTAAGTCATCTAAATCTATCATTTCGCTATGATAAACACACATTTCATCAATTTCACTCAGTAAATCATTTGTATTAGAGAATGTTATATATTTGTTTAAAACAGTACGCATGATATATGTGCGAAGAGTTGTGGTAAGTATATATTATATACAAGTATTAAGTATAATTTTTACAAGTCCTATTTTTAGTACCCACCTTGCTGTAAGACTCCACATATGTTTGTTTTTTTTGTGTATGAATATGTATGTACTTTTATGTAAGGATATGTATAGTGTTTTTTTGATTTAATGAGATTGTTAATCAAATATGTGTGTGTTATGATATGTATGTGTAAATTTTTGTTATTTAATGTACTAATGTTAAAGTTTATAACAAAATAATATAAGAAAATAATAACACAATAAAAAAAATATGGTCGAGTTAAGCGAGCCTAGTCACTGAGGAGACAGTTTTAACATATCCGACGTGCAGTCGATCCTGATAGCCGGTTTCCTTCTGCCTTGCGTATGTAAACTCGTCCTCCAGCAATCCAGCAAAAAGCGTAGTGATTGGCCTTACTATAATCTCGAGGATAGGTATAGTTTTCTTGTTTCAGCTGTTACGTGCTCCGATATGTATATTGGTTTCAGGGGTGTTTTCAAATCTAGATGACATGTATTCAGTTTTGAGTCTTTATGGTTTTTATTAAATTGTTTTAGTTTTCTAAGTACAGTTTCTTTTTCATTACGCTCGAAAGTTGTAATATTATTGGCTTATAGTCCGTTTTTGTATTTACACGACGAATGTCATAGATGTCGACGCATTTATATCCTCATCAATTACTTTTCCAATTTTTTGTACAAATTGTACATATCGCTCTTAGTTTCGGCGGATAATTTAGGGATATTTTTAATTTCAATGCTCGAAGAACGCAAATTTCGTTCTAAGAGATCAATTTTGCTTTCCAGAGCTTTTATGTAGGTTTTATTGCTATCTCGTTCTTCTTCCATTAATGAGAACTTTTTTAATAATTCGTCGTATTTATTTGACATAAAATCTAAAGACACCGTAATGGACGCATTTTGATCTTTGATTTATTTATAGTTTTTATGATAATATTATTCTTTGCGTCTTGTTTACTAGACCATTCACCAAACATTTGTTCGAAAATAATTTAGTTACTCGTCTGAACGATCCAGAGTCGGCCTGGCATCTCCTTCTAGCTTCCGTTTTGTATTTCGTTGTGCCACATATGCGATTGTGTCCATTTCTAGGTCACGGTGCAGGTTCGGTTCGGACCCTGTACGCGATTTACTGCGTAATGTCATGAATGAACACGGCGCAACCGTAGTTGTGCAGCTGCAGAAGCGCTGGGCTGCGGGCTAGGGGGTGGGGTCCTTTTTAATGGCATAGTTAGGATTTTTGTAGAAAAAGTTGATCCCGATAAATAGGCTCCTAATACCACGTAGCACTAAATATGTTGTAGTTTCACTTGCAATGTACTGCACTATTTCGTCGCTTTAAACAATTCTTCGTTGGTGTCGCGTGCAACTCGCCAAACTCGCACTGAATCCCAGGTTCAAATCCACGACGCACAATAAAGTTTTTAAGATTTTTCAAATTTTAATTTAAAAGTATTTAAACAGACAACACACTGCACACGTCCAGTCACAACCACGTCCGAGGGGGAAGGTATTATAATACTGCCCGTTCAAAGCTATTGTGATTATAATTGTGATAGTGTCAATATTGTGAAAGAGGACTAATAAAAGAGTTCATCAAAATCAACCGTATTTTCACTTCTGGAACTTACCCAATACTTATATGAAGAACGTCAAACCAAATCAAGGTATCACGTCTTTTTATTCGTCTAAAAACAGCAAAGAAGAAGATTTAATTACTGCTGCTGAAGTTACTTCAACTTTCCATGGTATCAAACATCACCACAGTTACAATAGTCAAGATTGTGGACACAAATTAAACGCTATCATGTTTTCTGATTCGATGGCAGCGAAAAAAGTGTCATGCGGAAGGACAAAAGCGAGCAGTATTGCCGAAAACGTTTTAGGGCCTAGGCGGCGGTAAAGAATGCCTACTTAGTAATTTAAAAACAAGTCAATATTTTTCAGTAGTGATTGATTCGTCCAAATAAAGGTAATTTGAAAATGTATCTTATTGATCAATATTTTCATTCGAGAATGAATTCAAACTGGTTTGTTGGATTTTTACGAAGATTACCAAGAAAACAGTGAAGCAATAAAAGATCAAATAATACAAATTTTATCTAAAAATGACCTTGAAGTGAGTTGCTGAAAGGGTTTAGCCGGATACGTATGACGAGTCGGCCCCAAATAGGAATCGATATCGAAACTTATGTTTTATATTGTCTTGATACGATTTATGTACTTTTGCGACGACTTCCGTTTTGACCTTGAGATAGAGAGCAAAATATCCGTATGCTTGACTACTACTGAATGTGATGTATCTCTGAAGCTAATTAAGATAAAGAAGTGAAACCAACGCGAGGTGTTAGGTTACATTACAGAGTATATTACATATATTTTTTTATAATTTTTAGAATAAAAAATTATATTAAAAAAAAAAAAAATCATATTTTTTTTTCTGAGTTCTCTGTGACTTACAATCACGAAAAATATATGTTATGCTCCTTTATGTGCTCTATTACCCATAAAAATTACGTGAAAAAAAAGTTGGTGCAACACAACGAAAAAAAATTATATGTGATTCGCGCCTTGTAGTGTGAGTCTATAAACATGACTTTATTTGACACGCGCGGGCAAAATTGTAAACAAACAAGTTCGAACTTGTTATCGCGCTGTTTATTGTATCGTTTGTTTAGCTAAAATCGCAGTCATTTGTATTACATTAGGAGGCAGTTTGTGACTCAAATTCTGTCATAGGTATTGTTGTATCAGCATTTTAAAATTATTAACTATCGAACCAAATCATTATTAAGTAATAATGTCGAGAAAGTGTAAAAATTGTAACAAGTACCTGTGTAAGATACCTGGTTATAAAAAAATTATAAAGAATGAAGAAGAAGCTAAGGTGTTTAGTGACTGTTTGAATAAAACCGTAATAGTTAATGATATTTTTTGTAAGAAGTGTCGACTTCTCCTATATGTTAAAAAAAAGCCTCTACTTCTAAATGTGCAGCATTTAACGATGTATCTTCAAGCATAAAAGAACCTGGTGAAGAATTAGCGACTAGAGAAGTGCCGGAAGAAACTTACGTTTACTCTGAAGATTCTGATAACAGCAGTGACAGTGATTTTACATATAAATACCATCTGAGTGATAATTATATTGAAGTTCCATTTCAACGTGTTGCATCTACTCACAAGTATTGCATTATATGTCGAAAAACAACTGATCTCAAAACAATATGTTCGGAGACACGAATACAATTGTTTATTAAAAAACAGATTTTCATACCAAAAGGTGATCGTTGCTGTTCGATGCACTTAATTGGAAAATATTTTTATGAAGATGATTTATTACGTCTCCGCACAGTCTCTAATACTAGTAACATAGAAAAAACTGAATTGACACTATTTTTCAATACGCTGTCAAATAAATCACAGTCATCAATATTTGATAGAATGAACGAATTAGATATGTCTGAAGATCAAGTAAAGACTTTAACTGGATTATCTTGGGAAAATATATTAAATCTAAGATCATTACTTACATCTATGCGAGATACAAGCACGCGGTCTGTTACTCAAGCTTTAATTATATTCCTGTTTAAACTAAAGACCGGCAATTCAAATGAAACAATCGCAAGTATTTTTGGTTTACCTTACGGCCAACAAGTTTCAGAATATTTCACGCAAATAATGACAAGTTTTGAAAAAGACATTTTACCGTACTCTTTTGGATATAACGCTGTTTCTCGACAGCAACTTATAGCGAACACCAGTAATACTGCAAGAAAATTATTAAATGTCAATGAAAATCAGCTTGTACTAATTGTAGATGGTACATATGTACGACACCAAAAAAGTGAAAATAATTATTATCAAAGAAGATCGTACTCAGGACAAAAGAAAACACACTTATGTAAGCCATTTACAATATGTACGACGAATGGTTTTGTCGTTGATTTTGCTGGACCTTTTTACGGAACTCTAAATGATGCTTCAATTATGAAAGTTATTTTAGAGAATCCTTCAGGCCTAAAAAAACTTTTGTTACCCAATGATACATTTATTGTAGATCGCGGATTTAAAGATGTCGTAGAGGTCTTGAATGACAAGGGTTTCAACGTTCTTATGCCGGCTTTTAAAGGCAATAAACTTCAACTCAGTACAGAAGAAGCTAATATATCAAGAAATATTACGAAAATCAGGTGGGTAGTAGAAGCTGTTCACGGTAATATTGCCCAAAAGTATAAACTTCTACATCATTCTGTCGATAATAAGATGTTGCCAAAGTTGAAACTGCTATGTAAAATTATTGGTTTTCTGCACAACACTTATATGAAAAGACTTAATTCGGACGGTAGTTTAAGTGACATAATAGTACAATATATGAAAAGTAGAATGGACATGGAAAATACTTTGAGTCAAGAAGTACAAAGTCAGCGTTGGAACCGAAAAAAAACTACACTGAAATGTTTAACGGCATCTGAACTACTTGATTTTCCACGTTTAACTGAAGATCAGCTCAAGATTTTATTCACAGGCTCATATCAATTTTCACAAGCTATATCTTACTTAGCCGAAATAATGGACGATCAAAATAATCTCTCAGTACAATATGTGAAATCAACACCTAATATCATCAAAGCAGAAGTGAAATCAAGACATATAAATAGAAAAGTCTATCGAATTTACATTCACTATATTTCCGAAGGTAATGACTACAATAGTATTCTACGTTATTGCTGTGATTGCCCCAATGGCGAACGTACAGTGGGATGCTGTTCTCATGTAGCAGCTATTATTTATTATCTATCATATGGACGATATTTGTCCAGAATCGTACGTCCTGCTGAGGTCCTAACTAAGTTATTTGCGACTGAAAGTGTTCCGATTGTAATTAACTACAACAGTGACGATGAAAATATTTTGATTGACAAGAAAAAGTAATAATAATTAATATTGAACATTGGCTGTTTTTTGAAAATTTTTTTGTTTAACTATTAAACCATCGCTTAAGACTATTTACTTATGTTTTAAAACGAACTGATGTGCGAAAAAAAACAATGATGTAATGTACACTTTATAATACAGGGATATACCATAAGACAGAAATCACATATAATTTTTTTTCGTTGTGTTGCACCAACTTTTTTTTCACGTAATTTTTATGGGTAATAGAGCACATAAAGGAGCATAACATATATTAATTTCGTGATTGTAAGTCACAGAGAACTCAGAAAAAAAAATGATTTTTTTATTTTTTATTTTTTTAATATGATTTTTTATTCTAAAAATTATAAAAAAATATATGTAATATACTCTGTAATGTAACCTAACACCTCGCGTTGGTTTCACTTCTTTATCTTAATTAGCTTCAGAGATACATCACATTCAGTAGTAGTCAAGCATACGGATATTTTGCTCTCTATCTCAAGGTCAAAACGGAAGTCGGTCGCAAAAAGTACATAATCGTATTGAACATCAAGACAATATTAAAACATAAGTTTCGATATCGATTCCTATTTGGGGGCCAACTCGTCATACGTATCCGGCTAAACCCTTTGCAGCATATTCTGCCGACAATGTCGCAGTAAATTATGGAATAAAAATTTCTGTTTACCAAAAGCTTGAAACATTAAACTCAAAAATATATAAAGCAAATTGCAAGTGCCATATTCTCCACAACTGCATTAAAAATTCTTTGAAGGCTCTGTCAGTTGATGTGGAATAAATTGTTTTGAAAGTTTACAGCGAATTTTCGGCTTTTGATAAAAGGAGAAATGAGCTAATGATAAGTTGCTTAGATGCAGAAATTCAGTTTAGAGAAATATTAAGACATGTGCCAACTCGTTGGTTATCGTTACTACCTGCAAAGACAGAATTCTATCGCTGTGGCCAGCTTTAATTGCTTATTTCAAAGACCAAGGTCAAGAAAATTGTACTACATTTCTATGGAATACTTTTAGTGTCAGTGATGCCGAAACTAATGCAGTCTTATTTACTCTTTATTTTATGCAAAATCTAATGCAAGTCTTTCAGAACGCTAATAAGCTTTTGGAATCCGACAGAGTAACAAGCACTGAAATTCATGACATAATGATTGATCTGAGAACGAAGCTACAAAACAGACAAGCTGACCAATTTTATGGTAAATCTGCCATGGATTTATTAAAGCAGTTTGATGAACAGCAAAAAACAAATCTGAAAACTGTTGTCAATAACTTTTTTCTCGTTGTTTAACATATTTAGAAAAGTGGTACAACTTTGATGATCCGGAATATCAAGCAATGAAAATTTTATCTCTAAAAGAACCAATCACATGGTCAGAAATTACTAGACTCCAGGAATTGATAAATGTTGACTTAGATAGCGACAAACTTTATGATAAGTTTGGACTTTTGCGTGCGATGCAGCCACATCTCGTTGAAGAGAAGCGAGTTGATTTACGCTGGGTTGACTTCTTTACTAAATCGAAAGATAGAAATTCTTGTTCTGAATTGAAAAAAATGGTCACGTTTGTTCTTCCCATTCCTGTCTCTAATGCTTCTTGCGAACGTATATTCAGCATAATGGAACAAGCATGGAGCAAGGAAAGAAACCGAATGAGTATTTCTTTAATAAAATCAGAGTTACAAGTACTCACAAACTTCGATTTTACATGTAAAAACTTTTACGATTTTGTAATGAAAAACCGTAACATATTAGATGCTGCTAGAAGGCAAAATAAATATAAATTTAAAAATTTATTGATTTTTTCTTTCCACATACTCCCCAAAATCTCCCGGTTTGGTTCTTTCAACAGTTGGCAACCCTACTCATGGCCCAGCGAGACACCGATGCCTCTATAGCCACGGTCAATTTTAACGAGTTCGAACTCGTCTCAGTCGACGTCGCCCTGTGTTTCGACAGCAAATGCAACTTTTTGATAAGCTGATAGAAATGCAAGCTGAAACAAACAGGAAACTTAAACGGATAAAAACACATTCGCCAGATGCTTTGGCTTTGAATAACTCGTATGACTCCGTGCCAGATAACAACTATGATGTGTCTATGACTCTGTGCCAGATAACAACTATGATGTGTCTATGACTCCGTGCCAGACAACAACTACGATGTTTCGGACGTAACGCCTCGACGCTCCCCACTAATAACGCGGGTCATGCCAAAGCCATTACTTTGATTAGAATTGCCAAAAGTTAGCGAATGATAACTGGAGAAACATTCGGTATGCTGCTCCAACAAAGGAAAATATTTCAGGAACTTAACGATAAAATGCCCCAGGAATTTAAGCGTAAGGTCGGTAAGGAGTTCTTTGATCAAAATTCGAAGTTTCGTAGAAACTCAGTCGATCTGCTTCAGTATGTATGTGGCCGTAGGGCTGAAGTCATTCAACAAAGACGAGACACTTATGAAGTAAGTATGAAGCACGACATGAAGTGATTCATGCTATACTACCGTCAGAGAAACATTTATTCAAGGAACCCGAACTGTTTCAAACTGTGAAAGATCAGGGCGGTATACACAAGTTTTTTCCGTTCAAAAAGGCATACCACCGTCTGGGTGGTTACTGCCATAGCTTGAACCACACCTGAAGGTCTAGTTGGCTCGAGGTACTGAGAAAGAAACAGCATGGCGTGCGTGCCGTGCGTTGCCTGTTTCATTAAAAGTGCAACATGGCGTTGCTAGTTAAGAAAACATAGAACACAAAGGCTGAGATACAAGGCGGTTATCTCACCTGTGGTTGTGCTACGGCAGAAACCTAAATATCAGTTCTATTTCTACTGGAATTCAGAGACGACAGGTGCATCTAATTTTTATAAATATTTTTTTATTAGTGATGGACGAGTTACTTTTCATTGTGAAACATTATTTATTTGCTGAAATAATTCAGTACCGCCCATTAATCAACTGTTATGCGCTTTACGTTACTATGCCACTGGAAATGTGTATATTGCAAGCAGTTGGTGATTTAAATGGTGTTAACGTAGCTACATGCAGCCGTAATATAAAATCTTATTATAAATTTTCTGCTGCAATCATTACTCTTAGAAGTGATTTTATAACATTTCCTGAAACGGAACTAGAACAATTGCAAGTAAAAGAAGCATTTTATAGCATTGTTCAATTCCCGAATGTGCTTGGATGCATTGCCTGCACACACATTAAAATTCAATCCCCAAGTAGGAACTTAAAGTCAACTAAAAGGTTTTTTTTTGTGAATCATACATTTTTATTAATTTAATATTCCTATGTCTTCTTAGGTGGTGATGATGCAGAGCTGAAATAGGTCATATAAGGTCAAGGTGGCTAATTCCGTCTAGGGGGTATCACCGTCTGCTTCGAATAACTCTTGCCGGAATAATCCTACGCTTTTGATTCATTACGTCGGTAATACAGCATAATATCGTCGATCAAATTATGTCGGATAGATGGCATTAGTTGACATAGACATGAATAAAACGTACTTAGAAGTTCAGTTGTGTTTGAAAAATGTAAAGTCTTTAAATGCTGTCACATTTTGTCGAAGGTAAATATAATATTTTATTTATTAACACTTATTAAAAAGTATTGCATGTATTGGTTAATGCACGCTTATACGATTGTTAGCAGTTATTTGGCAAATTAAACGTTTCAGCAGTTGCTAATCGTATTTGAAAAAATTGTAACCTCAAAATTGTGAAGTGGCAAATTCCGTCCATAAATAATGGGGCCATTTCGTCATATGCCGGATATTCCCGATTTCAGATATTAAAAACATTTTCTATTCCAGGATTTAATGCAACAAAACAATCTACTACAAGTATCTACTGCAGTACAAGAATTGTATCTCAGAATAATCTTTATTTTGGAATCAACGGATGTATTTTGTTTCAGATTAATTGATTTCATCATATAAAATGCGCAATTACAAACGAAAAACGAATAAAGGTTCCTACGATAAAAATGATTTGCGTGAAGCCGTATTAGCAGTACGTAATGGTGTATTAAGAGGGTACAAAGCTTCACAGCTGTATAAAATCCCAAGAATGACAATTATGGATCACGTAAATAGAAAGAGAAAACAAATTTCATTGGGAAGAGAATTGCGTTTGTTTTATTTCTCTTACCAATAAACCTTATAAATTAGGTTTACTACCCCTGGACTTTATCAGTATGCCGGAATTGCCACCAAAAAATATTTTAACGGTTAAAATGAGATATATAGCTTATTATTATTAGTGTAAGACATATTATTGCCTCTCGTTAACCAATAGATGTATGGCTTAGGTGTATTTTAAAAAAATTAGATCTTTATATTATTACCTCTACATGACGGATTTACCCCGAATTGCGGGAAAATCCGTCTAATGTAGAGGTTTTTAAAAAATACCCTATATCTTGGAAACTTATTCTTGATTAAGAACGCTTACGACGTTAATAGGAAGTTAAGTAAACTTAAATTTTGACACTTGCTTAACATTTGGCCGGTATCGAAAGATTTTTGAAATATGCTTGAACAAAATTAGGTTTCAATAAATTATGCCGGAATTAGCCACCTTGACCTTATGTCAATAAATGTACAAACAATTAGTTCGGAAGAAATCTGCCGAACTAATTAATATATATTAATCATGGATGTCGTGGCACGATGGCCGGCTAAACTCATGACTCAACTATATACCAAAGTAGTCTCCGACATGGTAAATTCGATAGAGGGGATTATAGGGGTTCTCACTTATAACTAGACAGCGTGGGAGCGTTGTTCGGGCTGGAAAACTTAGCTCGAGTTGGAAAGCGGTGCTGCCATTTACGGGTTTCGACTTTGTCCGCACTTGCCAGCGCTCTCGCGCTGCTACTGCGTCCCTGTACCTGCGGTAACCTTCGGCTGCCTTCTCCAGGGAAGTCCGGGACCACGAAAGCAAACCTTAGCTGAGCTTGTTTATAACCGCTTATTTCTCATCAAAACGCGACACTGGCGCCTACAAATTGGTTATTTTATGGGTTAATGGTTTGCTCAAAATTCGACACACAACTACTTAACAACAAAAGTTTTAAGTAGTTATGTGTCGAATTTTTTTTATTTACCTTATTTTATTATTAACGTCAAATCCTAGCTATATTAGTTAAGGTTTCGCGTATAGTTTTACTAACCGAATTCAAATATATATATTTTTTATTGTGCGGTATATCTGTCGGTTGTATCCAATTCAATTTCTGTCGCTACAAAAAATCGAATTAGAATACGAATTTCTATTACAGGGTCAACCCCTGGTGCTACGGTTCAAGATATGCGTAAACAAATTTCGAAATTAGGACTTCAGTTACTTCCTGAGGATATTTTAGAAAGTCTATTTGAGCCCGTGGATGATTTAAAGGGGGTTTGTGAATCTCGCAATAAAATAAAAAGTAATTTCGAATCGGACTTAGACAGGAATGCCTTGTTACGTACACAAAACCTGCTAAATCATCTTTACCATCGCATTAATTGAATCATTAGCAATACAAAGAAACAGTGCGATGCCTGCTTATCAGTTTAAAAACTATTCGGCCACTTTAAAAAGCGTTAAAGGTCCGGTCCCTTTAAATTCGGATAGCATGGAGTGTTTTACTTCGGCTACTGCGTCACCTATGAATGTATCAGTAACATGCGACCGCGGGTCAGCAGATTTGGGTAAAATAAAATACGATCAAAAGACGTACATTTTGCAATGCTTTAAATATCTCGGATTTAAAAGTCTTATCCTATGCTACTGAGATCTTTACGGGTGATGCTTTACATTTGTTAAGGAGTGTGAGGAATCGACGGTCTACATGGAGTGACGTAATTACCCTATTGACACGGGATTTTAGCCAGTGTGACTATGACTACAGACTGCTTGCAGAGACACGATCTAGAACACAAGGTGAACCGGAGAGTTTAAATAGAGAATATTCTGAGCTACGTGAAAATATTATTGCAGAAAATCACTCTCAGCCAATAGCTAATCATTTAGGTAGGTATATTTAAAACGTATTATCATCTTTTACTTCGATATTTTTGATCGCAATAACTTTTATTTGTAACTCGAGCGAAATCTATCAAAACACATTTGTTGCGCTGCCCCTAATCGCTGCTTATTCTCTTTCTACAAGTTTTTAACAGTTTCTCGAGCAGCCATTCTCCATCTCTTAATATAGCATTAGCCTACGTCCTTACTTTTAATGTGAACCCAAGAATATATTGTTTTTGTAGGGAGGGGGAATGACGCTTACTTCAAGAACTCTGTAAAAAGTCAACTTAGCAACAAGCCACGTAGCACGATATGTGTGGGAGAGGGTCTCTAAAAGGCAACGATGCAAACGGACAGTCAGCTTTCGTCATGTGACCGTGAAGTGCGTTACTTCGTTTGCAGCGGTACTGATCTAATTTTCTGTTAAAAGTACAAAACTTTCGTGCTTTAAATTGTGTTTTACTTGATTGGCAATAAAATGCTTCTATTTTGTAATACGAGTAATGTAATATATTTTTTAAGAAATCGTCAAGAGTCCGCCGCGAAGCGGTTTGGACTGTAGAAAACCTTCGATCTAATAGAACAGCGACTGTAATATGTACTCGTATGTCCAAAAGAAAAACAGCAAAATACTTTAACATTCCTTTTATTGAACGTTGAGAGATCGACTTAAAAATGAGCAGACCAAGAACTGTGTGTGTGCTTAGTTTGAGTTTTCTAACGTACTCAATCGCGTTAATGTAAACGCGATTTTGTATGGAATTTCATCAGCGCCATCTAGGAGCGACGTTATGAACTAGTTTTTGCGAGTGAGAAATGTGTTTATGTTACGTTGTCGATAGCGACGATCGAATAATTTACGTATCGAGCACGTTTACGCGTTTAGAGAGGCATTTTGCGAGTTTGAGTTGCAAATTTGACACCTTCTTAGTTTGAACGGTTAACTTCTGACTAACGCGACGGTAAAGTTATTCGAAAAAGTTTTTGAAGTGAGTATGGTTTGTAAAGCTGTAATTTATCGATAATTTTGTGTTTGTGGAGTTGTACAGTGGAAAAAAAACATGGCATCGCGCTTCTATTTTCACCGAGGCACAAGATAAACGAATTTATAGTTGTATGTAAAAGCTCGTAGAGCCTACGATCCCATTAATTCTCTTTCAGACACATAATTCAAAAAAGGTACCGCTTATCTAAAGGGGAATTTACATTTTGTGTCGAGAGTAATTTAAAATCCTCTCAGCGCCTGACTTCTAGTCAAGGTATATTTACGTTTTACTAATTGTTGTATTGTTGTTTGTATTAGCAACAACCGACTAATATCCAATAGTATAGTATACAATAGTCTTATTTTAGGTCTTCACTGCACTTTTTTTTTGCAACGGGATCTTATCAACATCCTGTGGGAGTTGCAAAGAATGTTTCCCAAAAAAGGTGCAGTGTCTGTATTGAAGAGATGATATGCTTAAGAAATACATTCGGTTTCCTGACACGCCGGCTGCAATATAAGCAAATAAAACAGAGGTTTCTTAGATCAATCAAAATTTATTTAATAGATATGCATAGTTACGCATTCAAAAATAATTATAATGATATTCAACATTGTTTCAGAGTTTTTAATAAGTATCATATGCCAGGAGTAATTGGTTCCATTGATTGTAGTCATTTTAGAATCTTTGCACCACCTAAAGAAGAACATTGGTACTACTGCCGTAAGAATTACTATTCTCTTAATGTGCAAATGGTAATAATTATTTTATTAATTGGTCATACATTATACAATTTGTTGTATATATAATCACTTAGTTTCGTTCTGAAATATGTGATGAATGATAAGTACCGAATTTTAAGTGTAAATTCATAGTTTGGCGGGTCAACTCATGACTCATTTATTTGGGAAAACAGTGATGTCAACAATTATATAAGAAGCTTGCATCTAAATGGGAAACATGTGTGACTCTTAGGTAAAATATTGTTTGGTCTATGTAACATAAATTAGGTCTATAATTAATAAGTTGAAATATATACTTTGCCCTCTTAATTTTAATTCAGGATATCCACAACGCCCATGGGTAATGACACTAATTTAAGAAGCTACCCCAAATTCTCTAGAGCATAATTATAATATGAATATGAAGACTAGAGTTGTGATAGAGAACACCTTTGGGCGATTAAAAAATAGATGGCGATGTTTAAATAAAGCAAGGGCTTCTTATTACAAGGCATTAAAATGCTCACGAATAATACTTACATGCTGTGTATTCCACAACATAAGTATTCATTGTGAACTAGAGGTAGAAGAAATAGGTATGTATATTTGATGATATAGTATAGATAGTTTAGTTTATAATCCATTGACCGCCAATGACGCCTTGAAGCGGATTCCCGGCGTTAAAAGGGTTAACCATGTATGTATACCAAACCGGTTCGTTAAATATTCACACGTAGACTGCATAGTAAGAAAAGCGATTTTCCCAACCTACCTTAAACCGAAATGAACAAAGGTTTTACGTGTGGTCGTAAGGGGTATATAAGTCGCCATTCGTATCCGAAACTTAACCTAACGAAACCGCCTCTTCCTTCCTAGAAGCCAGCAAGCATAACATAAAACTAACAAGTTCAACACCAGCTATATACTGACCTTAAAAACTTTCGTATGATACAAAAGTCCGGTCCGTAAAATAATAGACGATTTCATAGATAATCATTAGGGAGAGAGCTATCATAATATTGGTTAAGAAAACGCGTCCTGAACAGGAAAAAGTCCGTTAAACTAAAATCGAGAAATGAAAGCAGCATTGGTTCTACTGCATAATAGGATATTATAATTAGTGACATTTATGGTTAAATTTTGACAAACATTATTGTAAATAATTGTTAAATTTGAAATCCGACTAAATAATTATATTGATATTTTATTCTAGATCTGCGCTTAGCGACGTTACGAACGTGGGAGCAAATCGACCTTACCGAGTGAATTGGAAGCTGAATTATCTGATCATATTCTAGAAATTTAAAATTCTTGATTTGGTCTTACACGCTGGGACTTTTTTTTTCGAACTGACTACTGCTGTTGGCCGCAGATGGCCTTTACAGCTTCACCGGGCAAGTGGCGAGCGCAGATGGCTCTCAGCCTTAAAATTTACACAACGAGCCTAAGGGCGTCCCCGAACGGGACTCGAACCTCGGCTTAGGGCGTTGCGGTGGGGGCTTGGTAGCCTAACATATGTTTGGGGAGAAAAGCGGCCCGGCACATGCCGGTTACGCGAATAGGGACTATCCCACCACTCCCATGGCCTGACTCAACCTTCCGGTTATACAGGCCGAATCGCGGGAGGTGCGCGCGGAACACTGAATTACGCTATCACCGCGCGCACTGCTTGACTCCCTACAAGTTATTTCTCTCTTTGTCCGGTGTCCCTTGTCACTTCTCCCCCTTCTGGGTATGACTCACACACGTACGCCTTCGGTTTCCGCCGTGCGGTCGTCCGTGTGCCCACCCTTCGGTGTTACCGCTAGCTTCCACAATTCCTCCTGGGGCTAATTCTTCTCCTACTGAACCTCTTCTAGGTATCACCTTCTCTTCTCTCTTCACCACCTAGACGCTCTTGTCTTTCGAGTCCGCCTCGGATTCGGTACCATGTCCGCGCGAAGTCCCGGAGCTGCCTGAATATCGCCTCCGTCCCTACGAGATCGCAGTAGTAAATCGGACCCACCTCGAGACACTTCACATTATCTAACAATTCCCTTCGCGCGTCCCCGTAGAGCGCACACTCCCATAAGACATGGTGTACGTCCTCTACTTCACTCCCACAGTAGCAGGACCCCGTGTCTGCCAGGGTCATACGGTGCAGCCTACCCCTAAAAGCGCCATGTCCCGACAAGATCTGTGAGGTTTCGTAGTCCTGTGAGGTTTCGTAGTCGTAGTTTTTTTTCGTGGTCGATGCAAGTCTGTCATTTGCGCAGCATGCGGTGTCGATAGGGGAGCGGGCGGCAAATTGCTGCGGCAAGATGTCGAGAGGACTCTTCGGATCCTGTACTGCGGCACTTACACTGCCACGGTAACGTATGCTGCGGAGTGCTTCTATGAGCGTGCGTCCCTATACGTTGTGCGGAGTGCGCTTTTGCGTACCCAGAGACCCGCCTTGATCCTTCTGACCAAGGCGTACCGGTCGACGAGCACTGACGCCCTGCCAGTTTTGGCAGGTGTGCTGCCCGCCGACTTCGAGGTAATTCGTGCAGGCAGACTAGGTAGGGCGCGCGAGTCCGCGGGTTCCAAGGCCGAGAGTAGAAGTGCAAACTCAGAATAACTGAGTACGTCGCGGCCGATTGGCAGCGGCGTTGGGACACGTCTGAGAAGGGGCGGGAGTTAAATCGATTTTTCCCGGACGTGACGGCTCGACTCAAGGCAACTTGGGTAGAACCGGACTATGAAACTTCGCAGATCTTGTCAGGTCATGGGGCATTTAGGAGTAGGCTGCATCGAATGACCCTGGTTGACACGGGGTCCTGCTACTGTGGGAGTGAAGTCGAGGACGTACACCATGTCCAATGGGAGTGTGAGCTCTACGGGGACGCGCGTAGGGACCTTTTAGATAATGTGAAGTTCTCGAGGTGGGCCGGTTTATCGTGATCTCGTGGGGACGGAGGCGAACTTCAGGCAGCTACGTACTTTCGCAAGAGCGTGGTAAAAGATCCGGGGTGGACTAGAACGACAAGAACGTCAAGGAGGTGAAGAAAAAAGACAGGAGGATACCTAGAAGAGGTACAGTGGGGGGAAACACATGCAACAAGAAGGAGGAATAAAGTAAACAACGGTGGTTTTGCTAGCGGTACACCAAAGGGTGGGCACGCGGACGACCGCACGGCGGAAACTGAAGGCGTTCGTGTGTTTGTCACGCCCCAGAAGGGGGGAAGTGATAATAGGGACCTGGACAAAGAGTGAAATAACTTGTGGGGAGACAAGAATTGCGCGTGGTGGCAGCGAGAGGTCTGAGCCCGCGCGCATCTCCCGTGTTTTTGGCCTGTATAACCGTAAGGTTGAGTCAGGCCATGGGTGGTGGTGGGATGTGTCGGTTTGTGGAGTGTAACTTTAGTGTTTTAGCTATTTCGGCCGCCGATGCGGCGGCGACCGTGGTAGGGTCGTCAGGATCGTCTAGCACGTCCCGTGGACGCCGACGTTTACGCGCGCGAAGTGATATATTATTATTATTAGCTGCTGTTGTTGAATAATCAGCAGAGGAGACAATGAGCGGGTTTGAATGCGCTATTGCCGAGTCGAAGAAGCGTTTGGACGCCAACTTTAGGTACTGCGAAATCGTAGGCAGCCCTAAGTCTAAATGAAGGTTCAAGTTGCGTATGAACCACGGCGCTCCCGTGGCCCTACGCATGAACTTGTTCTGAATGACTTGTAGCCTATGGACGTGTTTGGACGCAGCGTGTGTGAAAACCACACCGGCATACGTCATTATGGGCCTGATGCACGCAGTGTAATGATAATTTACTACGCGTGTTTAGTAGGCAATGGAGGCGCCCGAGTGCGAATGCAGCCCGGTTGCGCACTGTTCTGATGTGCGGCCCAAAGGTTAGACCACTATTGAGAGTGACGCCTAGGTACCGGGTGTTCTTTTCCCACGGAATAGAACGCCCGAATAGCGTTACCTGACGTGGGAGGGATCGACCGGACGGCGCGCCTTTCTTCTGAAAGAGGACCGCCGCGCTCTTGTCCGGATTGACCTCGACCCTCCATTTCCTAAATCAATCACCTAGCGTGTTGGCGGACTTTTGGAGGGTCCTTACTATGGGGCCGTAACATAACCTATTTTTAGGTTATACCGTGTTGGTGCTTTTGTTTAACGATATTGACGTTCTGTGTGTGTTCTAGGTTTTGGTGTACTCATAAACTGGTGTGGTACAGCTAACTGTAAGTACTTTTAATTTTATTAGAAATAAATATACAAATAGTGTATATTTATGCGAAGTGGACGCGTGTGTTAATTAGTGTTTTAATTATAAGAGCTATTACATATTTGAACCTTGTTTCAATTTATGGTGCCTTAGATTTAAATTCCAAGTGTAATAACGCTGATACACAGATATTTACTTTAAATATCGACCGCATGGTGCCCACGTGCTAACCGCGTGCAGCCTTGCAATTGACAGCTGACAGCTGTCATTGACCATAGACTGCGTTCAGGAATCAGGTAACGGTGGTGTGCTGCACAATTCTGGACATTTTAATTATAGTAAAATAAAGACATTATAGAACATTTAACACAGTGTTTTTATTTTTATGTGCTTGTATTTAATTAGGGACTGACATTATTAGCATCAACTTGATAGCTGACGTTGACAGCAGACGTGACAACTGACGTTGACAGCTGACGTTGTCATCTAACGTCGACAGCAGACGTTGAAAGCAGACGTTGACAGTTAACGTTCGACGTTCCTTTTTACGGGTAAGTATTACCTTGCACCAATATAATTGGTGACATAGACACTTGACTTTTATATTTTTAAACAGTTTATTCCACGAATTGCCGTAATATTAGGGCCTATAAGTGAAGCGCTCCAAACAGGAGGCGGCTGAGGCGCGCGCTGAAGCGTCGGCGACAGCAGCGTCTATATCGACGAACATTGCCGCTACTACTACATCAGGTACTTCGTACGCGGACAGACTGCGGGCAGGCAAACCGAGCGGCCCACTTGTGGCCATTTATCCGAAGAGGGCTCGGATATTAAAAATTCGGAACAAACGAAGGCAATGCTGAAGTCCTCCGTGGCCCCCGCTGCATTAAACCTGCAGATCGACCGGGTGCGTAGGGTGGGAAATTCGGGGATTATAGTTCAAGCACGAAGCCACAAAGATTTAGAGAAATTAAAACAGGCGCTACCGACCAACATGACTATGGGACCCCCATCACAACTGAAGAGGAGGACGAAGAACTGCTGGCAAAGTCTCTGGCGAGGGTGCCTGCTCGCGTATTGCTATCAAGGGCCAGTGCGGCGGCTTCTTCGATATCTGGTGTGGCCTGCGGACCCACGTCAAAACTGAACAAGGCAGACGTGGCGTCAATAAACGCTTCATTGACGAAGTTAATGGAGATTGTGGGCCACCTTGGGATGCAGGTGGAGGCGGACCGTGGGACGCTGCAAACGCAGCGCTCTAAACAGGAGGCGGCTGAGGTGGCGTGTGCGCGTGAACGGGAGCGCGTTGCAGTGGCTGAACGGGCTGCGGCAGAGGCGCGCGCTGAAGCGTCGGCGACAGCAGCGTCTATATCGACGAACATTGCCGCTACTACTACATCAGGTACTTCGTACGCGGACAGACTGCGGGCAGGCAAACCGAGCGGCCCACTTGTGGCCATTTATCCGAAGGAGGGCTCGGATATTAAAAATTCGGAACAAACAAAGGCAATGCTGAAGTCCTCCGTGGCCCCCGCTGCATTAAACCTACAGATCGACCGGGTGCGTAGGGTGGGAAATTCGGGGATTATAGTTCAAGCACGAAGCCACAAAGATTTAGAGAAATTTAAACAGGCGCTACCGACCAACATGGTGGCAAATGATGTAAAGGGACGGTCACCACCCGTGGTAATAAGAGATCTAGACGGCAAGGATCCCCCGGCTCCGACCGCCGGTGCGAACGGACGCGTGCGCTTACGCTCCTCGGTGTGTTGTGTTGTTGCCAAATATTTATTTATTATTGCTTTTTGCGATAATTGTGTTATCTTATATTATTCGTTGTTTAATTTGTATCAAAATTAACATTAAAGACAGTGACTTTTCTAGTATTAAGTGCCGTGTTCGGTAATTTGCCGACATAACCTTAATTTTAGGTTATAGTGCCGCGGACGCTTTATTTACTTTCCCATTTTTGTAATTTGGTGTTTAAAGTGTAACCTTATAGGTGAACATAACGTAAGTACTTTTTATTTATATTAATAGGTGTGTAAAACATTAGTTATTAGGTTATATTGACGAAGTGCGACATAGACGCATTTTTTCCGCTGTTCATTCCAACTCTTCACGTCACATACTCGCTCATAGGTACCGTAAAGACGGGGGGGGAAATAGGAACGACGGGGTAAATTGGAACAAAAGTCTGCATTTCTAAACTAGTCTTATAGTGTCATTTTTGTTTAAGATAGATCCATAGTTTTTTAACTTCCGAACGATCGAATATATTTTACTACTGAAACACTGAGCATTTAAATCAGCCAATCAGTTTACACTTAAAAAATACGTTGAAGTGAGGTCTCCGCGGACACGTTTAAATTGCTCCAGTTAACTTATAGTTTTTTACTATTAATGTTTATACTAAAGGCTGAAATTGACATAATTTTATTATAATAGTGGATTGAGCATTGAATAAACGTCAAGGTAAGTAAAAACATTGCAAAATTTCTTTGATATTTCTGAGTTTTAGTGAAACACTGATGTTTAGACTTTTTTGGAGATAATGGGAACGCAAATGGGGGAAATTGGCATAAAAACAAGTATATTGGAACATGGGAGGGGTAATTTGGTTTGACTAAGGGGTAAATTGGAATTCAGAATAGGGTTTTCAAAACGAAAATTTTAATAATATAGTATATTAAAGTAAATTTTTTCATCGTACCCAAGCAAATATTGTATCAAATTGTTTTCAGTAATTGTAACTTTAAATAGCATACATTTAGAACATCTGCTTTAATTTTAACAAATATTTAACATCAAATTAAGTAATTATTTATTTAGCTAGAGACTATTTCTTCTATTTGGGCCTCGGGCAAGAACCTTAATCTATAGTTAACAATTTATTATAATTTGCTTGTTTTTAAATACTCTTGATTCGAACCTGTAATTAAATATATATGCGTACAGTTCAACTACCTTTCATGAAAAATTATATCATTTAATTTTTTTCAGAATGCCTCGCAATTACGTAGCCAAACCAGGCTCTAAAAGGTACAAAAAATACGACGAACTTATAATAAAACAAGCCCTTGACGAGATGGCTTTAACTAGTAATAGCTTAAGTGCTGTAGCTCAAAAATATAATATAGCAAAATCGGTACTATGCCGCCATAAGAACCGAAATATGAAACCCCATGGTAGGCCAACAGCACTAACCAAAGAAGAGGAGCTATATATTGTTAAAAATTTAAATATCTGCGGTGATTGGGGCTACCCGTTAGATACAACAGACCTCAGATATGTTATAAAAATGTATCTAGACTCAATGAATATAAAGCACAATGTATTCAAAAATAATATGCCTGGTATTGACTATGTTAACGGGTTTTTAAAGAGACATGCAAATGAAATATCCCAAAGAATATGTCAAAACATTAAACGGTCTAGGGCAGCAGTATCTTCAGAATCAATAAAAGAATATTTTGATGAATTGAGAAAGTCTTTGGAGAACGTCCCAACCCAAAATATTATCAACTATGATGAGACAAATCTCACCGACGATCCTGGACGCAAAAAGGTGATAGTAAGACGAGGATGTAAGTATCCCGAACGAATAGTAAATCACTCTAAGGGTCAATATCTTTAATGATATCAGCCACAGCAGACGGTGATTTTCTCCACCTTATATTGTCTACAAGGCTGTTCATTTATACGATTCATGGACGACGAGGGACCGCATAATGCAAGGTATAACAGGTCGTTATCTGGCTGGTTCGATGGTGAAATATTTGAGGACTGGATAAAAACAACAGTTATACCTTTTTTTGAAAACAAAGATGGTAAGAAAATTTTAATAGGAGACAATTTGTCGTCGCATTTGTCTATTGATGTGATAAAACTGTGCCAAGAAAAGGATATACATTTTATATTCCTACCCGCTAATTCGACTCACCTTACTCAACCCTTAGATGTAGCAGTATTTAGACCCATGAAGGTGATTTGGCGTCACTTATTAGACAAATGGAAAAAAAGTGACGATGGGAGATTACAATCGTGTGTTCCAAAGGGGTGCTTTCCGATGATGCTTAAAGTCCTAATGGATGAGCTTAGTGTAAATGCCGAAAAAAATATCAAAGTGGGATTTCGAAAATGTGGAATCGTCCCATTAGACTGCAACCAAGTTCTTGCAAGGCTTCCCTTGCAAGAAGAAAATGAAGAAGAAAAATTAGCAGCTGTAAGTGGTCATCATTTGTTAAAGGAAATGCGCTACGGATCTATGAATATACGAGAACCCAAAAAAAAGAGAAAGCTAGAGGTAGTTCCAGGAAAAAGTGTGAGCGCCGAAGAAATGAAAGAGAATGAGGACCAGATACCTGAAAAACCAAAAAAGAACAAAAACAGTAAAACAAAATGAATCTACCACAAAACATAAATCGTTAAAAGGGAAGGGTACCGGAAAAAAAAGCAAAAATACAAATAACAAAAATATAGCTGAGGTACCTGGTTCTGATGTCAATAAAAATGTTATTGCGGTGCCTGTCTCTGATGTTGACAATAATACAATTGGAGTGCCTGATCATAATGTCGCAATTTCAGATCCTTTGGACTTTTCCATTGAAGCCATGCCAATTATTTTTGCTGAAAAATTTGACTGTCAAGAAATTATGGTGAAAACTCAGGAGGAAATCCAAAAAAGCGAGGAAACCACGACGTATCAAAACCAGAAGTCAGGAATTCGCATCATATCGGACATAAAACTTAAATTGCCACTTCCTGTAAAGAAAATAAATAATAAATCAAAAATACAAAACAATGAAACAAGTGACTCAATTCATCTAAAGAGAAGAAGAAGTCTGAACATTTACAAAGACAAGGATGAAATTTTGAAAATTTTAGAAGAAGAGTAATTGTATTTGAACCTTATTACAGGAATAAAAAAATATATTTTTTCGTTGATTTTTAAGGAAGTTTATGTTTTGTTAAAAATTGATACTTGTTATGCTTTCCTACAATAAAAATAAATATGATCTCACTCAGGTTATTTTTATGCTTAAGTACCGTTCCATTTTAAATTCAAAGTTAGGTACTTAGGTTTCTTCGTATAGATTGAGTGACAACCCTAGTCAAAAATTCCGATTAACCTCTCTCTCGTGCCTATTAACCCCGTCAGGGGTAAATTGGAATCCACTAAGGTTTTTGTTGAAATTTATCGAAATATGGCAATATTTTGAGAAACTAAAACAATTGACATCTAAAAGAGCATATCACGCATAAAAAAGAATACCATAAAAAACCGTATACATTACGGAACAAGGTTAAAATTAAAGTTGAAATTGAAAGTTGGACATTACCCCGTTTTTACGGTAGTGTACGCTAAGTACTTATTCTCGCGGCGTCATTGACTTAAATGAGCCGACTAATCAAGTTGCCACTTATTCCTATGGTTTCAAATATCAATTTCAATGAATGGAAGTCGGAGTAGTAGCTGTACTCCTGGTCCTATTGCTGTTGATTATACGTAAAATAAGCATGCCTTCCCTTAAGTATTATTGCATCATTATTTAACACCGTGTATATTTACGAAAAAAGTATGTTTATCAGTTATTACGTTTCCTAACTACAAGCTCCTCGCTTAATATGGGACTAGATGGTGCGTGTGAATGTCAGTGGATGGCACTTAACGCACTCGGCTTCGCTCAGGCTCTTGGTTTTTAAACCACCACTTGTCTGGNAATCTGCCGAACTAATTAATATATATGGTTGAGAAGTCGTGTTTGGACAAAGAGAAAAACCCGGGGGAAGGAGACGCGGTTAAGGGACCGCCAGTGGAAAAAGTGTTGGGTGTGATCAGTGATGGCGACTTAGCGTCTTACATTAATTCGATCGAACCCGTCAATATTCCGGGAAACGAACCCCTGCGAGCGACGGCGTCTTATCTGGCCGTGGGTAAGCTCCAGCAGGATTTCCTGGTGTCCTACGCCTGGCGAGTGGACAAGAAGAAATACAAGTTGTCGAAGTGCCTGAAAAGTTTGATCGGTCAGTCTACCTTAGATTCGGACGTGTTGGATTCGATGAGGAGGCTAACTGTTTTGGGTGACGGGTCTCCGGTCTTAGAACCATCTGCAGGATCGGTGCGCGTTTGCCTTTTGGTCTTGGGAAGTGTGGGCAGTTTGGAGGTCGCCTTGATGGACTTGCTGTCGTCAATTGCTAACTGCTGCAGGGACAGGTTGAGGTTGTCTCTAGACGTGTTGGTTTGCAAGGATTATGACGTGGACTGCCTTAGAGTCATGCAGTTCAGCAACACTCATAAGAACTTTGTGTTTGTCTTATATCAGCATAACCAATACACCAAGGGAAGGGTTTTTGGATCACCGTACTTGTACGCGGATTCTATGAAACCGGAATTGTTCCCGATGCTCACCGACGAGGACTTGGGTTTGGTGCGACGCCCCGCGCTTCTCGACGACACCATCATGGAGAATCGTTATAGGAACGCTATGATTGAGTTTCTACACACTTCTACATTTTCACAAAATGTGCTGGCCGTGAAGCTGAGGCAGGTTTACGACGAAGTGGTGCAGGGTGGTTTACCTAACCTGCAATGCATGAAATAATATTTTATATTTCATTTAGTATTTATATTTTCAATAATAATTAATTTTGTTACTAAGATTTTTATGTTGAATTTAGTTCGTTATTTATTAATATATATTAATCATGGATGTTGTGGCACGATGGCCGGCTAAACTCATGACTCAACTATATACCAAAGTAGTCTCCGACATGGTAAATCGGATAGAGGGGATTATAGGGGTTCTCACTTATAACAAGACAGCGTGGGAGCGTTGTTCGGGCTGGAAAACTTAGCTCGAGTTGGAAAGCGGTGCTGCCATTTACGGGTTTCGACTTTGTCCGCACTTGCCAGCGCTCTCGCGCTGCTACTGCGTCCCTGTACCTGCGGTAACCTTCGGCTGCCTTCTGCTGCTGCGTACTGCGTAGGGAATTGTTAGATAATGTGAAGTGTCTCGAGGTGGGTCCGGTTTACTACTGCGATCTCATAGGGACGGAGGCGAATTTCGGCTGCTACGGAATTTCGCGCGGACATGGTACCGAATCCGAGGCGGACTCGAAAGACAAGAACGTCTAGGAGGTGAAGAAAGAAGAGAAGGTGATACCTAGAAGAGGTTCAGTAGGAGAAGAATTAGCCCCAGGAGGAAATGTGGAAGCTAGCGGTAACACCGAAGGGTGGGCACACGGACGACCGCACGGCGGAAACCGAATTGTACGTGTGTTAGTCATGCCCTGGGGCATGTGTCCCTTGTCACTTCTCCCCCTTCTGGAAGGGGGAGAAGTGACAAGGGACACCGGACAAAGAGAGAAAGAACTTGTAGGGAGTCAAGCAGTGCGCGCGGTGATAGCTTAATGCAGTGTTCCGCGCGCACCTCCCGCGTTTCGGCCTGTATAACCGGAAGGTTGAGTCAGGCCATGGGAGGTGGTGGGATAGTGCTCGTTGGGAAGGAGGCCTGCTGAGTCGACGTACTCACGCAGGCGGGCCAATACTATGCGTTCGTAAATTTTACCAATCACATTGAGTAAACTTATCGGAAGGATAGCTAGCGGTTCGCACTTTGGTTTGCCGGATCGGGAATGCCGATGACGGTGGCTTCTTCCACGACTGTGGGAATATGCCTTTGCTCAGCGCCGAGTGAATATGCGGTGAGAAAGGTAGTAGCGCGAGCGGAAAGTGTTTTAACACTTTGTTTGAAATGCCGTCGGGGCCGGGGGCTTTGCGCGGGTGGAGGTTTTTGACGATAGTCTCCCGATAGACTATAGACGGTAGTCCTCATCCACCGTGACTGCCCTCAGGGGGGCGCCGTGGGGGGGTCCGGGTGTCTACGGGCAGAGTGCTCGGCGTACACTGTTGTTCGAGACTGGCGGCGAGACACTCCGCCTTTTCGTCATCCTCAAACGCGGGCGTTTGGTTCGGACAATTCAGGGGGGCGTGCTCGCCGTCGTATCGGACTTCAGTTTTCTGGCTAATTGCCAGAATGCTAAGTGACTGGGCTCTAAGCTCGATAGCATATCGCCCCAGCGTTCGAGCCGTAGTTCGTCGATGCGACGTCCTCTGTAAAGCGCGCAATCGAACCCGGTTCGACTCTGTGGGATATGCATTGTACGCGCGGGTGGCCGCGTTCTTTTCCGTCAACAGGGCGCGTACATATCAGATCTATTGCTTACCAGCTAGTGGAAAAGAATAATTTTAAGCCCTCGTTTTCACAAGATAATGAATCTGCTGGAAGATCATGGTTGAGGTTATTCCTCAAGCGCTTTCGCCGTCCAACGGGCACATCAATCTCTAGAATGAAAGGATTTAACAAAGAAAATGTATAAGCATTTTTTGACTTGTTGGAAGGTCTTTTTATTAAATTCAGTATCTTGCACAAATGTATATGGACGAATCTGGCATTTTAATGGCCATCAAAAATGCCGGAGATCACTAGCACTCAAGGGCAAAAAACAAATGGTCTATATTGAAACCAATGTGTCCATATTTGTATTTTTTTTTTTGCAAATGCACAATAGTGCTTATTTTAGAAAAATGTTTATTATTCTAAGAAGATCATGTTTCTTATGAATTCCAATACTATGTAGTTTTTGATACCAAATAATTATGGAATTGTTCAGTTCGAGTATATCAGGCTAATTAATCTTTAAAATTCCGAGTTCTATTTTACAAAATCCTTGTCCATAATTGGCGCGCTTACTCTACTACCGTAAACATTACCATTCTCTTTATGTGCAAATGGTTATAATTATTTTATTAATTGGTCATACATTATAAAATTTGTTATATAATCATTTAGCTTTTGTTCTGAAATATGTGATAAGTACCGAATTTTGAATGTTAATTCAAAGTTTGGCGGGTCAATCAAGACTCATTTATTTGGGAAAACAGTAATGTCCACAATTATATGAGAAGCTTGCATCAAAATAGGGAACATGTGTGGCTCTTAGGTAAAAGATTGTTTGGTCTAAGAGTATGTATCATAAATAAGGTCTATTATTAATAAGTTGAAATATATACTTTGCCCTCTTAATTTTAATTCAGGATATCCACAACGCCCATGGTTAATGACACCAATTTTAGAAGTTCCTCCAAATTCTCTAGGGCATATTAAGGCTAGAGTTGTGATAGAGAACACCTTTGGGCGATTAATAATCGATGGCGATGTATAAATAAAGCAAAGCTTTGAGGAGAAGGCAAATACGTAGGGTGTTCAACAAGTCTTGACGTGTGTGCAAACGCTATACGTAAGCCGTAATTTTTTGTGTTCATCAGTAAGTGTCGTCAATAACAAGTGGAAACACGTTTGTTTTAACTCCATCTATAAGAACCGTGGAACGATGGTATTTACAGTTCAAGCGTGGAGATTTTGAGCTAGATGACGACCCGCGACCAGGCAGACCTGCGGAAATTCAAGTGCCGGAAAACAGCTCGTGTGGAAAAAGCTATAAGAGAAGATCGCCGAATCACATATCGTCAATTAGAAGAACTCTTAAATATTCCTGTATCTTCTTTGCACAACATAGTGAAGAATCATTTAAGTGTGAAAAAAATTTGTACATTGTGGGTACCCCACTCTTTAAGTGACTTCCAAAAAAACAACAACGGGTTGAATGGGCGCAATCTATGCTGTAACGATTTGACAATGGCCAATCAAAAAGGTGAATTCAGATATCACTGGTGACGAAACGTGGATTTACTACTACGATGTGCCAACTAAATCACAAAGCAAGATATGGGTCTTCGAAGACGAAGAGCAACCAATTCAAGTGCGAAAATCTAAATCAGTAAAGAAAAGAATGATGGCCGTTTTTGTTAACAAACAAGGCTTAATAAAATCAGTAATGCTAAGTGGACAGAAGACCGTTACTAGTCAATGGTACACTAGAGATTTGCCTGCCTCAAGTGTTCGAAGAACTCCAAAATCGACGACCGAATTGGGGACTCCGCTCATGGTTCCTACATCACGATAATGCACCAGCTCATAGAGCTGGCGCTACTTCGCAATTTCTGAGAGTATCTGGTATCCTTATTACATCCTGGATTTCCTTATTACAAACCATTAAAATGCTCACGAATAATACTTGCCTGCTGTGTATTACAGAACATAAGAATTGATAGTGAACCAGAGTATGTAAAATAAAAATGTAATAAAACTTTTATGTAAAATATGATCCATGAGATATTCATCTTTAAATATGTATTAATGTCATTATAGATTTTGGGAGTGAAGACCAAGGTGGAAATGATGTGGCTGTTGTTAAAGAGTCTCGTGGTTCTACTAATGAACTTTTTAGGGGAAGAGTAATGAGAGATCATTTGGTAAGAAGATTTCATCACTAATTACCTTAGTTTAAACCATGTACAGTATTTGATTTTGTTTGTAATGCTTTTGAAGACTTCTTTTCCAATGCTCCATGTAAAGTAACTTGCCAGTTAAGTTCTAGTTCACGGTGTGTTGGCAATCCAATGAAGAACGAGGGGTGCTGTCGCATATTGGCAAAGGGCCACGTTTAATTATTGTACATGCTGGTGGACAAGCCGGATTTATCGATTGAGCTCTTTTAATTTTTAAATCCAAAAGCGAAACCGGAGATTATCATAGCGATATGAATTTTGTAAACTTCAGCAAATGGACTAGAGAAAAGCTATTGCCAAATTTACCGCCAAGGTCAAAAAGCCTACAATGACATCCACAAAAGCCATCATGCAGACCTGGCTGCAAAGACACAATGTTGAATTTGATACGTCTTTAAGAAAATGTGATTTATTGAATTTAATTAAACAACACGCGACAGAAAATATTTACAAAATAGACGAAATTTTAAAAGCGGCAGGTCATGAAGTCTTACGACTGCCTCCATATCTACCAGACTTGAACCCAATCGAATTGGTTTGGGGGGATATCAAAGGACAGCTCGCAAAAATTGAAATTGATTCTAATTTAGACAAAAAGAAAAATACACTGGAACATGCATTTGCCGAATTCTATGTAGAAAAATGGATTAACTGCGATAAACATGTACAAACTATTGAAAATGAATATTGTCTGCACGATCGCATCGTTGATGAACAGATGGACCGATTTATTATTAATTCGCAAGATTCTGACTCCTCAAGCTACACAGACAGTGATGATGATTCAAGCGATATGGATATTAGTGATGAGTCCTACACAACTTTTATCTATGGTTAAATATTTTTTAAACGGAGTTAATTATTATTTTTATGATTTTGTACCTAAGAAGCTATTAATAAAATATTTGTAAAACTTAAAAATAAATACTTTAAAAAAAGATACCTATTATTTTATTCTTTACCAACAATGACTATCTGGAGATAAATCTTTGGATTATTGACTCCGTGTGTAGCGTTACCCGCCCCCGCTCCCTTCTTACCCCGCAGGCGATACGCGAGTTAAACGGTCGGCCTATATAATACCAGGACAACTCGTTCCAAATAGGAACCTACTAGGATTTCAGCCAATAGATGTTCCGGCCCCGCTAACCAGAACATCCAATTTCCTAACGATGATACTATCGAAGGAAGGTATAGAATATCTCAAACTCTACAGAATAGAATATATATAGTTCTTGCCGCGATGAAAGACCGTTTCAAAATGGTAGAATACCGTCGGCAACAGAATGAAAATGGACTTAACCTAATGGAAAAGATACAGCGTAAGGTCACCGCTGTCAACTTAACGTTCTGTTATATCTATACTATGTATCCTAATAGGGCTGACCACAGTTGGGATGCATAGTAAGCATTATTAGATTAGTTTGGCCCGCGCGCCTCAAGACGAGAGAGTCCGTTTCTAGAGCCCGTCATGATCAGTTCGTTTTAGGAGTCCATTACTAGCACTCCTCGGGATGGCTGCTAAAGGGTTTATTCTTTAAAATTCAATAATAGTTTTTTTTTCAAAACATAATATTCCAATCCAGCATAACATTTTGGTGGCAGCGGTGGGATCGGAAAATCCCCAGTGAGCCTTACGGCACGCGAAAAACGTAACGCGGAAAAACCTGGGATCGGAAAATTCCCAGTGAGTACGGCACGCGGAAAACTTTAAGTGAAATCGGAAATCCCCAGTAAACGAACTCATTCCATCCAGCCAACCCGATTGCCATATTACGCAATAACAGTGAAAAACTTTATCCAAGTGTGTCCTGTGAAGTTGAAACTTCAGGACCAGTGAATGATGTCAACGTCCCTTTATATACTAGAAATATCGCCATGTAAGGTTGTGACCAGTTGATGTAAATAAAAGAGGACTTTGTTGAAAGCCAATGTATTAATAATGTCTCCAATTGCTTATGACTACGCTTGTATATAACTGACAACTATCTATGTGTGGAGAGGCGCGTCACAAGACGATAATTAAACATTAATGAGCGTCATCAGTCAATATTTTTTTTTTAATGGGCACAGCCAAAACTACGGTTAATACAGGTGACATGGACATAAAACTAACAAGTCCAACAGCGGTTATTATACTGACCTTATAACTTTCATACGATGAAAAATTCCGGTCCGTAAAATAGTAGACGGTTGCCGTGAACCAGGTTCAAAAACCTCACAAATGGGCCCAGATAGCGTAATCTGCGAATAACGAAACATCAGGTTTGCTGCAGCAACTTAGGAAGGGTAAATTAAATTCGACACGTTACGTTGCTCAAAATGATCTCCTGTATTATAAATACTCTACCGTCGGTGAAGCCGCTCGCTTACTCATAAAGCCAACATTCTTGGTCAGGACTTAAAACATCCACCTGCAACATCCACCGTGGATCCGGTTAACAGTTAAGTAAAAATTGGTTACATTTACTTTTCAGCCAGTTAAATGTATATTTGAATCAAAAACTGATATTAGCTTTCATTGAAATGCTACTTAATTATGCTCCATAAGAAAAACAATCACATATAACATGTGGTATCTGGTATGAAGATACAGCAGGAAAAAAATATTAAACCGATTCATCAAATAAAGGATCTCCCACCAAAAACATTCTGTAAAAAAACTAGCCAAGTCTCGATAGAGCTGCTTTTTTATCTCTAAAAAGTAATGAAATCAAGACAGACCTGCCAAGTCTAAGATGCCTCACTGCGATTACTTTGTTATAATGGTTAATGTTGTGTTACTTGGCCGTTGAAGAATACACAAGAATACAAAGTCAGGTGCTCCATGACACCATTGCACCGCTACCCATTGACGATAATAATTTGCCACTTGAAAAACGGTGATTCAATAACCAGTCAATTGTAGGCTTGATAAAGCCACTAGCGTTTAATTAATGTTTAATGAAGATAATATCCAATGTAAGTACAACTTACATTTTTATAAGTGAAAGCTTATGTTATGTTTACATGAAACTGACGTGTATGGATTGACTGCGAGTCAATAAATACAATCTAAAATACATTGGGGTTGACTGCGAGTCTCCAACAATGATATTTATTAATTATATTGAATGATTAACCTACTTTCGAATGTCGGTGAGTAGGAATCAACCGAGAGTTAATGACTACATAGGTGTTTTTACACACACCTAAATCGGAATCAATTGCAAATTATCAACGATGTAAGGGACTTACAATTATGGAATAATATCATTTATCATGAAATATGATAATTGAAATTTCTACCCACATTTATTTAACTTTTTTTTCTCCTTGTTGTAGGCTGCCAAGATTTGTCTGTCTAATGAGACTGTGTTACAAGAAAGTCAAAACGAATATGATCTGACTCAAAATGTTGATTTTACACAAAACCTTAATGAATGTGCAATGGAAGCGAAGTCGGCGGAAAACCTTTCCGTCGACTCCCCACTAATAGGAGTACCCCATTTAGACCCTGAATTACTCTCAGCACTGGGTGAAACTGAATCAGACTCCCCGAGTATGGCGAAAAATATTTGGACAGTCAAGCCAAGTTATGGTCACCAATCGTAAAGGTATTCCTAAGGAAACCAAAGAGAAGCTCTTAAAAGAGTACGCCACACCTGATAACTGCCGGCTTTTACAAGCCCCGAAGTTAAACACCGAAATCGCGGCAGCCCTTCCAGACAAGAGCTCACTGTTGGCACAGCAACAACAGCTCGGCTTAGGAATAACCGCGGTCAATAGATCAAGGGACCTCCTATTATTAAATGGTGATAAAGTACAGGCCATTAAACACCTGAGTAACGGTTATCGATTAATTATTGTTAGACCTACACTTCACATTCACATAAAATCGAATAAGAGTAATCACACCAAGCCTACACAAAACTTGTCTTAACGTGATTAATGATGCTGAAAGAGATAATACTCTGTTTGGCGAAAAGCTAGAAGAGAACATCAAGGCAGCAAAAGCTACGAGGGGAGGTCAATAAATTCGCGGAATGAGCGGGAAGGGGGTTGAAATTAAACACGAAACTATTTTTCCTTTTCAATATATTCTCCCTTAACTTTAATACTTTTTTCGAATCTCTCAAATAATTTATTATTACCATCGAAAACAAGTGCTGTCTGTCGGATAGTGTCGCGTACGCGCGCGGACTCTCCGTCGATACCATTCGCAGGACGGCTGGTGGCCGGACGAGGTACTCCAACACTTTTGCGAAATTTTATAACCGTATACAAGTAGAAGACGAAAGCTTTGCCACTACCGTATGTCTGAAATAAATCACATTCATGTTATGATTATGGGTTCAGTTGTATTTATGTTAAAATTTGTTTTGTTTCTTCCATAATAATTAAATAAAACATTTGATTACCATGTTCCATTATTTAATTAACGCCATAAACTTTCCTGAAGTCCTTAAAAATCTACCTGGTTAATTAGATCTGAAGAACAAAGCGACGAAATATAATAGGTGATCAAACGAACTTCGCAGGTGAAGTTCGATCATTATTATATGAGTCGCTTCATTCGAAGATATAGGCTCCCGCCCTCCTATAACTATACAAACTTTTTAAAGGTTTGATAGTAAACAACATAAGAAGCCGTTCAGCAGACGATTCTTTGGAAATTTTGTGCTTCTTAAGGAGCTAGTCATGGTATCGCTATCGTACTACCTTACGTCACGCCTCGCTTGTAATTGATTAGTCAAGCCTTCGTTGCTACACTTAACAGATTACAACATTGTCATAATCAGTAGGCCAAAGTCGTAAATTAAACTAGGCCTTGACAATGTGTCACTCACTTTCACGACCGTGAGTAAATATTCTCGTTAGCACATCGATAAAGAATCCTGCTATAAATGGGCTCATAGAAATATTGTAAGAACTTAAAATTAAAATATATATACAGGGTGGCCAAAAGTCCTTAGAAAAGTAAAATTTGAATGAAACGAAAACGGCGCGCGTGAGCGGTGCAGGGGAAGCGGGGGTAGTAACTTCGGTTTCTGGGAATTTAGTCGCGATGGAGCGTTTCACCGGAGCGGACCGTGCGTTTTGTGTGCGCGAGTTTTAGCAAAACAACAATTCGGCAACCGTTGCGAGGCGTAAATTTCGAGAACACAAAGGTTTACACAACTTTGATGACACCCCAGCTCTCCAAACGATTAAGAATTGGGTTGCTAAGTTCGAGGAGACCGGTTCGACGTTAGATAAACCGCGGTTGGGTCGCCCAAGGACATCACGTACGGAACAAAACATCGACACAGTGGCACAATCTATTCGTGAAATTCCTACACAGTCAACTCGTAAGCGTTCCAGTACATTAAACGTATCCAGGACATCGTTACAACGGATTTTGAAGAAAGATTTACTTATGCACCCTTACAAAATTCAGTTGGTGCAAGAATTAAAAGAAACTGATGCTATTTAGAGGGTGAATTATGCTAATGAAATGTTTAATCGGTTTACTTCGTTCAATAACATAATGTTCTCTGATGAGGCACACTTCCACATTAACGGACATGTTAGTAAACAAAATTGCCGCTATTGGAGCCCGATTAATCCAAAACTTAAGCACCAGAAGCTCTTACATAGCCCTAAAGTTACAGTTTGGGCCGCTATGTCAGCCCATGGCATCATAGGGCCTTACTTTTTTGAGGACGGCAGAGGGCGTGCTGTTACTGTTACTTCGGAGCGATATGTGGCCATGATCGAGGAGTTTTTCACACAAAAATTGCAAAACTTTCCAGGCTTTAATGCCCGAACATGGTTTTAACAGGATGGAGCAACTTCCCACACCTCCAATACTGCTATGCCCGTTATCCGTCAACTTTTTCCAAACAAAGTTATCTTTAAGAGAGGAGACATTTCCTGGCCACCACGTAGCCCGGATCTGACTCCAATGGATTTTTTTTGTGGGGCTACCTTAAGGCTAAAGTGTACGAATCTAACCCGCGGTCAATTAATGACCTAAAAGAAAACATCCGCAGAGAAATGGCAAGCATTTCAGCAGTGACGTGCCGCGCATTCATCGACAATTTCAGAAGGCGTTTGCAAGAGTGCCGTAACTGTAACGGATTACATTTGGACGACGTTATTTACAAACAATAATTCCCGTTATTATAGCTATATTTACAAAAAAATATTATTCATAGTGTAATTAGTTTTATTTTAATTAATTTTTTTCATTACTAAGGACTTATGGGCCACCCTGTAGTACGTTGTTGAAATCACCTTGAAATAATATTGGTTAAAAGTAAAAGTATTAGACAAATCCAGACATTGTGGCTTTGGAGTTGTAACAGAGCAGACACGCTCACGTAATTGCAATTGTAATATCCAAATACCGACATTAGATTGGATAAGTAAATATTCTTGGAGTGCAAAAGTGATTTTATATGATTATAGCAGAAAAGGGGTAAGTAGTGCATGCACCCTTTTGTATAAATATGTAATAGAACAATTAAGTATTAGGTATTTAGGATATTATTTCATGGAATACATTTCTTGTTGTTCTAGCCCAGCCATACTCAACCAGCGGCCCGCTGCGCTTTTTTTTTGCGGCCCGAGCCACGTTAAGGGCCCAAAATTACGTAAAATTAACGTATTTATTAATTCACGCATTTACTCATGTTTTCTCCCTTAATGCGTACACACAGATCACACTTGAGTGCGCTCGGAGTTAAAAATGTATTTTCTGTGGCGTGCGTGCGGGAACCGATGACTGCGACAGTGAGACCGCTGAGCCAAGCGACATCGCCCTGCCCCCGCCCCTGCAGCACGCGCGCCCGATCCCGCGCGTCGTCTGTCACTCATCACCGGTCAGTTATGAGCTGCGCTTGAAACAATAGTTTTTCGAACGTAGTAAAAGTAATAGTTACCTTACGTTACGGCTGATAATTAGTTTTTACGTTATTTGTGACAAACATTTAATCAAAATGGCTGGCGTATCTTCAAAGAGCAAACGTAAAATTTCTGACGAAAATAGATTATTTCAAGACAATTGGGAAGAGGAATATTTTGTTGTTTTGAACAAAAACGGTTCGGCAACATGTTTAATATGCCGCGAAAGTGTGACATTCAAAAAATATAATATTATGCGACACTACACTACAAAACATAAGATGTTCAGCAATAGTTTTCCAGCTGGGTCTGCAAAATTAGCACTCCTTCAAAAGGCATTGCAGCAACAGCAGAATATTATGACCTCTGGCTCAGCTGATTGACAGACGAAGAACCTTTGTAGGTTCTACAACTGAAGCAAGCTCAGAGCGACGGCCTAGAAGAGTTCCTATGTATGAAGGGAAAAATGGAACGAAGTGGTTAGTACATCCTCCTTCAAGGCCTAATATACGAACTAGGCAAGAAAACATTGTCATAAATCGCCCCGGAGTGAAAAGTAAAATGGCTAAAAATTCTCAAACTCCATTGGAATGTTTTGATTTATTTGTTACTCAACAAATGCTGGAAGAAATCGTGCTATTCACAAATATGCACATACGTATATATAAGGAGAAGTTTTCTAGGGAAAGAGATACAAAAGAAACTGACTTGACTGAGATAAAAGCTTTAGTCGGGCTTTTACTTATGGCGGGGATGAAAAAAATGCATCACCTAAATATTCATGAAATGTGGATTGATGATGGGACTGCGCCTGACATATTCAGAGCAACCATGTCAAAGACAAGATTCTTTTTTCTGCTAAGAAATGTTCGTTTTGATGCTGTGGAAACTAGGGCAGAACGTGCTCAACATGATAATATGGCAGCAATGAGGATTTTTTTTGAAATTTTTGTCTCCAATTGTCAGACACATTACCAGATTGGATAAAATGGCACAATTGATGAGATGTTAGAGTCATTTAGAGGACGTTGCAAGTTCCGTGTGTACATGGCCAACAAACCCGCAAAATACGGCATAAAAATATTTGCTCTCGTGGATTCAAAATCCTTTTATACCAGCAACTTGGAAGTATATACCGGTAAACAACCAGAGGGACCATTCAACGTTGATAACAGACCAAGCGCTTTGGTGAAAAGATTATCCACAAATATTTTAAATACTGGCCGCAATATAACAATGGATAATTACTTTACGTCAATTCCACTTGCTGACGATTTGGTTGCTAACCACCGAACAACTATAGTAGGCACTGTGCGCAGAAACAAAAAAGAAATCCCACCCTGCTTTCTAAACATCAAAGATAGAGACAAGCCAAGTACAATGTTCGGATTTGGTGAGAAGAAGGTACTAATATCCTATGTGCCTAATAAAAAGAACAAAAAAGTTGTTCTACTTCTGTCAACATTACACAATGACAATAAGATCGATAAAACTACCGGTGCTGCTCAAAAACCAGAAATCATAACTTATTATAACGGGACTAAAGGAGGAGTCGATGTCGTTGATCAAATGAAAGAAGAATATTCCGTAGGTAGAATGAATCGTAGATGGCCAATGCTATTATTTTTCTCAATTTTGAACATTGCAGGCATAAATAGTCAAATAATATATAAAGAAAATACTGGCCAATTATTATTACGTTCAACATTTCTGAAAGAAATTGCCATGGCTATGATTAGACCACATATCGTTAGACGATCCGGCGTGATTACTTTACAGAAGGATCTGAGGAAACAAATCGCTCGATTTGTGCCACCGGAACATCAAAATATACCCTCAGTTCGAGAAGGAATATGCGTAGTATGTCCATCGAAGAAAAATAGAAGGACAAAAAAAGGGTGCAATAGATGTGCAAAATTACTGTGCAATGAGCATTGCATATATATGTGCCAGCATTGTTTTGATGAAATACATGCTGTAAATGAGGAAAACGAATGATTTAGATCTTAAGTTCTATTTTTATATTTTTTATTTAAATAATAATGAGGAAGTTCCAAAAATACTAAAATAATTACCTAAGATTTTCCAAAGCATTGTTTTCTAATTTCTAATTAAAAAAGTTTAATAAATGATTCTTGTTCTTATAGTTGGTGTTTTATTTTATCTTTAAAACATAATTACAAATGCATATGATTCATATTAACAAAAAAAAACGTATTAAGTACGGGCGGCAAAATGCTCCCTACGCGATCACTCGCGTTTCACAAGAAGGCGCGACTACTCTAGGGTTAAAGAGAAAAGAGAGACACATCAAAATGAAGAATTTTGGAAATTGGTACCGGATAGCTATGAAACGTTAAAAAATTGCGCACAATTACTCTTGACATTGTTTGCATCAACTTACCTATGTGAATCCTCATATTCAAAAATGAAATATGCAAAAAATGACTACAAATCTGAGTCTTGAGAGTAGCATGCAGTAACTATGTGCCCGATTTATCAAAAATTGTCAAAAATTTGTGACAATGTCAAAAATCACATTAATTTTTATGACAGAAATAAATGCTAATTTTTTTATTATATAGTTTTATTTAACTGTCGCCTAATCTTCGCTTCATCACTAGTAACAAATGCGAAAGAAACCCAGTCTGTCTGTTACGCTTTCGTGAATAAACCACTGAATCGATTCTGTTGAAATTTGGTACATAGATAGACTATTCGCTGATGACGTAGGTGACATAGGTATGTAGGTAAATTACTGCGGCCCGCAAGGTTAAACAGTAGCAATTATGTGGCCCAGGGTAAAAAAAGGTTGAGTATAGCTGTTCTAGCCTATGGTCACGCCCTTTGGTACTACATGTACCTAAGTCCTAACGCATAAAGGATAAAGATGCAAATTGTTCCGCATTATATATATAAATGAATATTTAACCGCTGACTAGCTGGCTTCTGTGGATAGGCAGGGTTCCTCTCACCTGTCAGCTATTGGAAAACCCTCCTGGCGTCCAACCGTAGTATATAAGTTTAGTAATAGTTGGTTGTTAGCGATTGTAAACCCGGGTAACTAGTTTTGTTAGCTGTTTTTAATACAACCAATATATGATTTGTTTACCTACATTAACGCCGATTTATTAAATTACTAAAAGGACCCATTATACACTTTTAGCATAAGTAAGAAAGACAGCAAAAAAAATTCGCGCCATTTGTTCCGTGTTGGCGTGAAAAGTGCTTCGGGTGTTTCCGAACGCGTTTCAGAGCTGCGAAGTGAGGCGACCAATCAGCGTGTCGGATAGCGACGTCACCGCTTAATATTTTTCTTCCAGTCAAACCGTCCAAGATTACCCTTAATTTTGCCTTATAAAGTGAATTTATGTTTTAAGTTGTATTAAGTGTAGGAGACGGTGGGAGAATTGCGGACATGGGGTAAATATGGACTGAGAGGATTCAGCTGTTTATAGCTATAAAAATTTGCCTCAAGTATGACATAGCTATCTAATATATGAAAATGAGGGTTATCTGATGACCTAGTTGGTGGAGTGACTTATCGCACGTTGTAAAAATAGATTACCTATGCAAATTAAAAAATCCCTACAGTGGCATTCAAAAGTAACGGACCCCTCTAACCAAGTTTAACCCTTTTACTGGTGGTGGCAATATGTGTGCCACCAATATTTTAATTATTTTTTCCACTTTGTAGCATCAATACTTTAAAACTTAGTGACGCTGCGTAAAACGGAACATATTGTTGGTGTGAAAAAAAATACCACAGACCCCTTTTGACATTATGTCAAACAGCTGTCAACTTGTCTTTTTAAATTTGATTCTATATATTGATGTGTGTGATAATTCAAAAAAATCTTCATATTGTAAGTGACGGTAAGATTTCATATTTATTGTAAAATAGATTGTGTACTTATTATGTTACACTGCATATTTTTAAAAACAAATTACTATTTATCGAAAAAAGTAACATCAAACATGGTGGCAATAAACTTGCCATTGCCAGTTCCGGTGTTTTTCAATTTTGTTCGAACTTTTAATTTCTTAAATTTTTTTAGACGATGAGTAAGAGAAATCAATTTCTGCGAGACAAACAAATCGAAGAAGAGCTAGACAATATATTTGGTATACCAGATGGCTCTATTTCTGAACCCGATGAAGAAAATTGTCGGATGCCGAGGGTACTAACGATAATAGAAACTTGCTCTCTATATTAGTCCGGTCAATTTAGACCAAAAAATGAGAGTGAAGTTACATAAAGTCCCAACAAGCTGAATTTTTGTGAAGTTGTTCAAAACATAATTATAAACAATGTCTGGAAGTTCCCCCCTTTCCCCTGTAAGGAAAAAAAATAATTCAAGGTCAAAGGTAAAAAAAATGAGTTTTTCGCGATTTTCAGCAAAACGGTAAGTTTTATCATAAAAGTACTTCAGACAAAAATTGTAGATCATAAAATTATCTATAAAAAATGTATCAATACTTTTTTTCTTACGAGCCACCGTTTCTGAGATATAACGATTCTAAAAGTTATAAAAGTTGTTATCGTCATAATATGCATGAGTACGCCACGTATATACATCTAGAGTTGTAAAATTTATATAATATATATATATATATATATATATATATATATTTAATGTTTAAATATTTTTCTATCGGTCATTGTAACTTATACTTACAATATAAAATATACATAAGTTTTAACTACAAGAATATCAGGTAAAAATAAACCAGTCCACAGTTACACTTAGATCTTTAAGCCAGTGTAACTTCGAGACATCTGTCTCTTGTTTCATTGTGTGCGTGGCTAGGGTCTTATACCTGCTATAATAAATGAAATACCGTTAGTCTCTGTAGTGAAACACGTGTTTATTCTAACCTATATTGTGCTGTTTTGAGTTTTATATTGAAAATGTCTGAATATTGTTTTATTTGTGCTAAACTTTTAACTGAAAGTGAAGTTGTTACTGTTGAACGTGGTATGAAGACATTAATTAATGCAAGTATCGAAAGAGCTGATGATTCTTCGGAATATCTCAAAAATCAGAAATCTGTGACAATACATGAAAATTGCCGTAAAATTATACTCGAAAGTCTTCTATTGCTGCAGCTAATAAAAGACAACGTGAAGAACAAGAAGCCAGTACATCAACAGCAAGTCCTCCTCGTACTAGATCACGTATCAGTGAATCAGCTTTTGTTTCAAAGAACTATACTTATTTTGTGGCGAGAAATTAAATGAAGAAAGTGAAAAAAGAAAATCCTCAGATTTTCGGCGTCGAATCAGCCAAGTAAGTACACTTCAATTTAAAGATTCAATTCTGGAAACAGCTCGGGCTCGTGACGATGCTTTAGCAAAAGCTGTTCTTGCTCGAGTCGAATTTGAATATGATTTAGTGCTGCTGAAGCTAAGTATCATCGAGATTGCTATGCTAATTTTTTAAAACCTTCCACTGGAGCTAAATGGGTCGTCCTAAAGACGAAGCAACGAATTTGGCAATGGAGGAAATATTTACTTACATTGAAAATAGCGATGACTGTCAGTTCACTTTGAACGAATTACAAAAGGTTTGCAAAACTACGACTCTAGATAACAGAACGATTAAGATACGACTAAAAGTAAAGTATGGTGATAAACTTATTATCACTGAGAAATCGGGAGCATCAACATTCATATGCTTAGTGGATAATCATCATGATATTTTGAATCAAGTCTGGTACGAAAAAAAAAATGAATAAAACAGAAGAACGATTGAGAGTCCTAGACGCAGCTGCAGCTATTATTCGTGAAGATATTCAAACCGCAGTATTTGATAATTCTAACTACCCTCCACCAAGTCGCATGTTCGAAGATTTAAATAATGAAATCCCAGAATCATTGACATATCTTGTGGAACGAATGATTTTAAAAAATAAACGATCAAATTTAGATCATTTAAAATTAATATGCACAAATATTTGCCATTGTATCATGACTGCTGTTCGACCAAGGTCTTTTAAATCTATATCTCTTCTATCTATCTATCAGCAGTTTTCCATCGTCCTCCTCATGTCCTACCACCAGAAAGTGGCACTCTTATTCAATACGTTGCAGATAATGCTGATATTAATGTAAATACGCTAGACGGCAATAACACGCTCCATATAATGGGTATTATTCAAATTGTTACTCCAAAACATTCAGTTTTACTAGAAGAACCTATGCCACGAATAAAAGAAACTCTTTCAGCAAATGATTTCAAGGCAAAAGCTCATGTGCCGATACAGACTTATACAAATGACGGTGTAGTAGGCTACAGTAAAATAAATGTTAAAGATTTTGTTTATGGAACTGAAACAGTATCGTTTCTCAAAAAAGTTGATGTGTATGGTTTTATGGAAAATGGAAAATGAGTCTTTACCCGGTTGGAATGGTTTTATTGAACGTTTAACAAATAATCATACGAATTATTCTAAATCTCAAATTTCATTCTTACCATTTATTCACCAACCAGCCAGTAACTATAATACTATCTATACGACTTTACTTTGTGCATTAGAGAATGCAAAACGGTATGGCCACACTAAGTAAGTAAGTAAGTAGGGGGAAGTGGGGTACCTTCATACAAGGGGCACCTACATACACTAGATATATCTGTGGTTAGGCTCGACGAAATTGAACGACTTATGCGTGTGGGCGTAGCTTGTTGTCATGTGTATTAGCTAACCGAGTTTGACAGCAGTCAGTGCGAAGCGCGCGGCGAGTTGACACGGAAAGTGATTCGGCCACATGTAAGTAATTTTATAACCTCACTTTGAACATATTTTATTGAAGTAAGATGTTGTCTAGATTATTCAATACTATTTGATTTAAAGGATAATAGGTTTATGTTTGTAAATTGATACGTGAGAATTTATATAAACGGTTGGTTTTTTTTTAGAAATGTTTTTATTTCACTTTCTTATGATGGGGTAGGTTCATACAGCAGTAGATGGGGCACATTCATACTGTATGAATGTACCCCTGCTATGTTATTGTCGTATATCGTTACAAGCAATATATAGAGTAGGTTCACTAGGCGTGTTGCTGCGTTAATATTGGAGTTTCTTGCGCCGCTTCTTCTCCCCAGCAATAACACGTTGCGAAGCGGTAGTAAACTAGACATTAGCTAGATTTTAATATACGTTTTTTTTGATTTTCTGAAAGTGTTGCATTGTCCGCCTAATCAGAAATAAATCATTTTTATTTTTTTATTTTACAGAAAAAATATGGTCAGAAATTATAAGAAGAAAGGAACTAGGAGTGGAGAGGTGGACGAACAGGCAATGTCAAAAGCTATAGATGAAATTTTGATAAACAAACTCTCTTTACGGAAATCAGCAGCCAAATATCAAGTAAATGCACAAACACTACAAAGCCGTATAAAAAAATACGCAAAGGACAAGATCCTGGAGACCAAAATCGCGTATTCGAGTCCAAATTTGCCTCACAGCAAGTTTTTACTAAATCAGAAGAGGAACATTTAAATAAATATATTTTAACGTGCTCTAGGATGCACTATGGACTGACTTGTACCCAAGTTAAAAAACTTGCGTACGAGTTTGCTTCGGCCAATGATATCAAATATCATCCAAGTTGGGATAGTAATAAGATGGCCGGAGCAGACTGGTTAGCAAGTTTTCGAAAACGCCACAAAAATTTAAGTTTGAGGAAACCAGAAAATACTAGCGCTGCAAGATCGTTCGGTTTCAACAAAACGGCAGTAAATGAGTTTTTCCAGAATCTGGAGAATATATACCGAAAACATAATTTTACTGCTGATCGGATTTTGAACTACGACGAGTCTGGTATTTCCACTGTTTTGAGTACACCTAAAGTTTTTGCTGATAAGAGTCTTAAACAGGTTGGGCAAATAGTGTCTGCCGAAAGAGGAGAACTCGTCACATTTGGTGGTATTATTGCAGCAAGTGGAAATACCATACCTCCCTTATTCATTTTCCCTCGCGTACATTTTAAGGACCACTTCTTAGAAGGTGCTCCAGAAGGCTCATTAGGTGTAGCTACAAGAAGTGGTTGGATAAATTCAAATATTTTTGTTGATGTCCTAAAGCACATCCATAAACACACCTTATGTTCGAAGGAAAATCCAATATTGCTTTTATGTGACAATCATGAAAGTCACATTTCTATAGATGCAATCAACTACTGCCGTGACAATGGGATAGTGTGCCTTTCCTTTCCTCCTCACACGACTCATCGCCTTCAACCATTGGATGTTGGAGTATTTGGACCATTAAAATCAAAATTAAAAATAGCATTCAATGACTGGCACGTCTCCAACCCAGGAAAGACACTTAATATTTATACAATTCCAAAACTGACAAAGATACCTTATTTGGAGTCATTCAATGGCAGAAATATCACGAGTGCTTATGAAAAAACCGGAATATGGCCTTTTAATAAGTTAATTTTTAGTGATGATGACTTCGCGCCAGTTCAGGTGTATCATTCAAATCCTGTAACAAGTCCCAATGAAATCTCTGTTGGTGAGGAGCTTGTAATAGCTGGTGATGAGCTTGCTACAGTTAGTACTGAACTTGTTGCTGTTCCTGCTCGAACACCGCCGACTTTATCGAGAGATGTCTCGCCTTCACTGCTTTCACAACATTATGAATCAACATTGATAGATTTTGAAAATCCTGCACCATCTACTTCCAAAGCATTGAAGACGCCAGAAATGATAAGACCTTTCCCGAAAGTTCAAAAACGCACACAGACAAAAAAAGGTCGATCACTTGGAAAATCAAGAATTTATACCGACACGCCTGAGAAGACTAGAATTGAAGAATTGGAAAAAAATAAGGAGATGAAGAGATTAGAAAAAGAACGGAAAAGTAAAGCAAGAGAAATAAAGAGAGCGTTGACTTTATTAAATGAAGATTGTGATAAATCAAGTAAACCAAAAAGAAAGAAAACCAAAGAGATTGAAACGATTAGTAGCGATAGTGAAACTGATGAAGATGTCTTACTAAGAGAAAGTTCTGCTTCACCTTACGACGTGCTTGAAGAAAACGAGGAAGTAGATGATTATGAAGAACCTGTTGACCCTAAAAATATCATCGACGGTGTATATGTCCTGGTTAAATTTAAAAAGAAGACATCAGTTATTTATTATGTCGGAAAAGTAATTAAACACTATAGTATAACAGAGATGCAGGTTTCATTTTTGAGGAAGAAACCAGGATCGTCTATGAAATTTGTATTTCCAGACGTCAAAGATGAAGCATCTGTAGATCTATCAGATATAGTTTTGATATTACCGGACCCTACATCAGCTAAGACAGCTAGGACTGCTAGTATTTTAAGTTTTAAGAAAGATCTGTCTTTTTATAACGTCCATTAATTTTATAAAGATTTTATTTTTTATAGTTAGGTACTTTTCAAGTTAATTTGTGTAGTTTTGAGATCTCTTACTAATAATGTTGATTATTGATAAATATGTGATTTTTGATGTTGATTATTAAATGTTGATTATTGATAAACCTACCAAATAAGAATAAAGATATGCTTAGATATTTAAATCGGAATATGACTGATCAGAAAGACTGGTAGGGTAGTTAAGTTTTTTCATTATAATAAAAATAAAACTACATTTATGTTATTTTCTGTTTTACTTAGTATTATTTTGGGAATTTCTTAGTATTGTATGCTCATTATATACTAGATAGAGATAGAAGATAGAAAAACGTTTATTGGCTTAAGCAACACAAAAATATATCGACAAACAACAAAAAACAGGCATAATAAAGAAAACGATAAAACAATAATGGAAAACACAAGGGAAAAAACAGGTACATTTATAATTAATCTAAGAACTTACGAGCTAGTGTTGATAGCCAAATAGGTCCCACTCAGCATGAGCTTAGACGGCATAATATCCGTCGAAGCGCTGGTTTTACGGAGGGACCCTTGGGTGAGGTGAATAGCTTTTGTTTTGAAGATTGTATTTTTATTTAGATTTTGATAATAATTAAACATTTCACACTCAATTTGTGTATTGTTTCACGTGTATGAACGTGCCCCATAGCGTGTATGAAAGTGCCCCATATGCGGGGCACTTTCATACATATTTTATTTTTTTATTAACTTGACAGATGGCCACACATGAGTATTACACATATTACCTATTTTTGATATAAAGTCAGATAGCAAGACTATTAGTTTTTGATGAATCGATACAGATATTGATGCTAGAGAAAATTCTATACGATAATATATAAAAACTGTATGAAGCTGCCCCACCTCCCCCTATGCATCGTGACTTTCGACCAGCCCCTGTATGCTAAAGCTCGAGAAATTGTATCAGCCGCACCTCAGGGCTCTGAATTATCAAAATCATCATCAGACTTGGAGGATTTCATTTACTGATGTCTTTATGGGAATTGGTCATATTATGCAAGGAAGCGATGAAAGAAGTACTAGCAGAGATCTATGCGTCAAAATCATTAGAAAAAATGCTGAATGGTCATGCTTACGCAAGAGCTGTTCGAGCTCATACACTACTTCAGCTTAGTTTGGCAATTATAATATTAAAAGAAGTTGAAATAATTGACATAATGGATGCAGATCTAATCGTAAATATCGAGCATATATTAGTAATACTCTTTCATACAATGATATTCAGGTTAAGATTTTATTGTATCCAAAAGAATATTACAATTCACTTACTGAATACATGTACATATTATTCTGTGTATGTTTTAGGCTACTCGTACAACATAAATACAAACAATAATGCAGGTAGTATGAAATGCATGATAACAAGTATACACACTAGCAGCTACAAATAGTGTTATTCATTCGACTCACAGTCGTATTTTTACGGACTTCGGAGTGACTTCGGCAGCGCACTCGTAAATGTCATTTTGACACGAATAATCCGCTACTGGATGAGGCTTGTGTGATAGAGCGTGGTTAGAAAATTTTCACAGTTTACAAATGCAATTATATTTGTAATGTTGTTCTAATTGTATTTTTCTAGATACTAAATATATAACAAATACATATCCAAACAAAATATAATAACCATATAATGGTCATTTAATATCGCTTAGCTGTTATTTTTATGAATTTACTATGCTATATGTGTTATATATGAGCACTACAATAAGTTAATGCTTCTCTATTTATTATGTTTACAATACTTAAGTAATTAAGATACTTACGTATAATTGTGTAATGTAATGAATACATAGACGTATATTTTAGATTAATGTATGAAATATATATATAAAGCCTGACCAATAAAATAAAAAACCTCGCCATATTGCGGAAAACTATTGGAACTAATTTCTTCAACTGGCAACCATCTATAAGAGATGTCATTATTGTCATCTGTCAAAGTTTGTTGTCGATTGTTCGTGGTGTATTTCTTAGTTAAGTGAGTTATTTCAGCGTTAAAATGCCAAAAACGATTAAAAGCCAGTTAAGAAAAGTTATTTATAATATAAATAATTACTTGTCAGAAAGAAGGTCTGAAGGAATTGACTCTATTCCTCTAAACAACATCACGGACCTTGTTGTCAACTTGACTGGTAGGTACCTCATATACTACGTCCAATAGGAATTGGCTAATTTGTGACTAATTTTTAATTCAAAAGTTCTGTTTTTTTATTTTTGTATTTTTTTTTGTATAGGTATATCCCGATCGTCCATAATGAAAATACGAAGAGAAGGTCAGACCTCAGTTGTATTTTCTACACCCAAGAAAAATAAACCTAAAACAAAAAAGAAAATCAATTTGGATGATTTTGATGCCTGTGCAATTAGGCATAAATTACAAGAATTTTATGCCGTCCGAAAAGAAGTACCGAGTTTGAAGCGGTTGCTTGCAGCTCTGAAAGAATCAATAAATTTTGTTGGTGGCAGGGAGTCTCTTCGTTTACTGTTACACAAATTAGGTTATAAATTTAAAAAATGTAGAAATCAAAGGACAATTCTTATGGAGCGGTATGATATAGTAGCATGGAGGGATAGATATCTACAAGAAATCAAAGATGTAAGGAAGAGTGGTATGCCAATTGTATACCTTGATGAAAGTTATATTCATACTTCGCTCAATCATGCTAAATGCTGGCAAAGTGAAAATGAGCCCGGTGTATCTAAATCTGTGGCTAAAGGCAAAAGATATGTCATTGTCCATTGTGGTGGCAAGACAGGGTTCGTCCCTAATGCTTTATTAATTTATAATGACAAAGAAAAAAAAGAAGATTTCCATGACGCCATGAATACAGTTAATTTTAAGAAATGGGTATTGGATAAATTAATACCCAATTTGCATGAACCTACCTGTATAGTCATGGACAACGCTAGATATCATTCTAGCCAAATCAACAAGCCACCGAGCATGATAAATAGAAAAAAAGAAATTACAGACTGGCTTTCATCAAATAATATTGCCTACCCTACCAATGCTACCAAAAGTATGCTAATGGTTATAGTAAAACAAAATAAACCTGACCCAATATATGAAATAGATCATTTAGTACAGGATTATGGTCACAAAATAGTAAGACTGCCTCCTTATCATTGTGACCTCAATCCTATTGAGATGATATGGGGCATAGTAAAAGGGAAGGTTGCCACAAAGAATGTTGGTTTAGACAATATCACATTCATGCAGCTTGTAAAAAACTGTTTTGAGGTAATTATCACATTTCATCTGATATAAAATTAAATATTTTGTTTAGATACAGTTACTGACTTATTAATTATTTTTCTAGGATATAACCGCCGATACATGGAATAATTGTTGTGAGCATACAAAGAAAATAGAAGAAGATTATAGACAAAGGGGACCAGTAATTGACGGAGAAATTGAAAAATTTATTATAAATGTTGGTGACGATAGTCAAACATCCAGTGATACAAGTAGCAATGAATCTGTTATATCTGAAATTGAAACACAACAATCAGACAATGAAGATCATGAAACATATGAATCTGTTGAATATTTGGATTCTGACTTTGAAGACTTATGCTATTAAAATCCATACTAATATTATAAATGTGAAAGTATCTCTGTCTGTCTGTCTGTCTGTCTGTTTGTTACGCTTTCACGCCTAAACTGCTGAACGGATTTTATTGAAACTTGGTATGTTGATAGAAGGTAACCCAGAATAGGTTTTAGGCTACTTTTTGTCCCGTTTTCACCCCCCACTTCCCTAAAATGGGGGTTGGAAGTTTGTATGGAACATTCCGCAATTTTTGTAGTACGACGCTGAAATTTGTGATGCGGACTATTTGTCATAAATGAAAAATGTCATAATTTTTTTCTTCTAATATCCACCCAGGAAATCAGATACTTCCCCTATTTCATGGGCTTGGCATCAAATAGTGGAAGTATCTGATTTTCCGCAGTTTTTAAGGTAGAAAGCTAAAAATTGGTATGAGGGCCAAAAGGTAAGTCACAAACAATAAATCTTTCATTTATCCCGACATTAACGCGGGCGAAGCCGCGGGCAAAAGCTAGTATTAAATAAAGCTAATACTGAAATAATAAAGTTGTACGTTTTTAAACTGCCTAATTAGAATCAGAATGCCTATAGTTTACTTTTAAGGAAGTTTATTTCACAATACTTTAAAAATTAAATATTTACTTTAAAAAAAACTTGTAGTAGGAACAACCTTTAAAAAGTAAATTTTAACTGTCCTTCCTGAATCGTTAGAAAAGAAAGAAATAAACCTAGATTGTATTGTAGTGATTAAAAAAAAATTTAAACGCCGATTCTTCTTCTAGCCGCGAATTTAAATAAATAGTAGGTAAACTAACTTTCTGCTATAGTTTATATTAAATTAAACACTAGCTAAAAAAACGTACACTTGCCAATTCGCAATAGTATGACTATAGTAGATGTTGCCATAATCATAGTTAATATAGCGCCCTCAGAGCAGGTTTTTTATTTTTTTGGTCAGGCTTTATATATATATATCTATTCAATAGCAATATGGGATTTTAGGAGTCTTTTAAATATTGAAAATGACGATGAGGTATCTGAAGCTTTACTTGATAAATTTAATGAAAAACTAAAAGAATATGAGGAACGAGGACCAACTGCAAAACTTTGGATTCAATATTTTTGTATGGTTTCCATTGCTAAAGAATTCCTAAGAGCTGAGCGTATGGGGGATTGGAAAGTTCATTTAAACTGCGTCAAAGAAATGCTTCCTTATTTTCACGCGTCTGGACATTTTCCTTATGCTAAATCTGCACACCTTTACTTGCAGGATATGGAACAATTGCAGAATTTGATTGATCCTGAAGTTTACGAAAAGTTTTCAGGAGGATTTTTTACAGTTAGACGTTCAGACAAATTAAGTTGTGGAACTTCAACGGACATGGTAATCCAACAGTCTATGATGAAAGCTATGAAGACAGATGGAGGTATTGCTCGAGGGAGAAGTACAAAAGAGAGCGTCATCAGTAAATGGGTTTATAGTATGCATGCTATGAATACAGTTTGTGACAAATTAGAAGATATCGCGAATGTTAGGATGGATACGACCGAGCAGCATGTTGATGCAAGTGATTCACGAGTAAAAAAAGATACTAGAGACATACGAAGACTTTTAGAGTGGTTCTCAACGCATGATCCTTTTCCAGAGGTTAACAAAATTGTTTCTATTGCGAGTGGTGTCGTTGGTGACGATAAAATTATTATAAAGCTCGTGTAGTTGGACTTGCTTCTATGGCAAAAATGACAGGACTGACATTCAATAATATTAAATTAAAACGAGCTGATAAAGTTGTTCCTCTCTTAGCTATGACTAGTTCCATAAAAGTTCATGAAGAAAAAGTACCTATTGACCCTGTATTATTGTTCCAACGCATGAGTATTACTGCAGCATTTCAAGATGAAATTGAATAATATTTGAATATGAATTAGCTCCCTACCTTTATTGTTATTTGATGACATCGGGATGCGTAAAACACAGAAATCTACCATTTACGATTGTTTTGAAAAAGTTAATATTGATATTAACAACACTAATGCGACATACATCATTGACGGAGGATTCTTACTACACCGCGTTGTGTGGGATAGCGAAGAAACATTCAACGTTATCTTAGATAAATACGTTTAATATGTACGTAGACATTTTGGTTCCAGAGTTACTGTCGTATTTGATGGCTATGATGATTGCAAGAGAAATATCAAAGCTGCAGAACAACGTCGTCGAACTTTAGCAACATCTTCATCTTCTGACATTTTATTTGATGAACTTATGACAGTCCCAACCAGTCAACAGAAATTTCTTACTAATACCCACAACAAGTCTCGGTTCATTTCAATGTTGAAAGAAAAGTTTACAGCTGAAAATATATTGGTAAAACAAGCTAATAATGATGCTGATGTATTGATTATTGAAACAGCAATAGAGCAATTCAATTTGACAAATACAACTATTGTTGTTGGTGAAGATGTTGACTTACTTGTATTACTCACTGCTCGAACGCCAACTGAAAAAACTATTTTTTTCTTAAAACCAGGAAAAGCTCAGCATCAATCAGATATATATTCATCAAAAAGTTTATTTACTTTTGTAAAGTGTAAAGATCATGTACTATTTTTACACGCAATAACTGGCTGTGATACGACATCTGCATTTTACAGAAGGGGTAAAACAGCAGTTTTCAAAATGTTTGAAAAACAAGATTTAATTCAATGTGCTGAAGTTTTTAAAAAAAGTGATTCAACTCAACAAGAAGTTATTACCAACGGCATCCGCTTTCTTCTTTCTATGTACGGAGCTCCTAAAAAACTACCTGTTTAGATAAACATCGATATGCATGTTTCGTTAAAAATACTAAAAATAAAAAACAAGTTCAATTAGCTTGTCTTCCTCCAACTTCAGTTGCTGCTCACCAACATCTTTTTCGAGTATATTACCAAGTTCAAGTGTGGCTTGGTTATCAGCTAGACCCTCAGACTGGGGTTGGAAGTTGGTCAACAATATATTAGAGCCAGTTCAAACTTTACTTCCACCTGCGCCGGAAAAACTGCTGAACATTATTTTTTGCAACTGCAAAAAGGGATGCAGTGCTAAATGTGGTTGCAAAAAAGTCGGACTGTCTTGTTCTTTGGCATGCACAAATTGTCAAGGCCGGCCGTGCTTGTGGCCGGTATTGAATCACAAACAATGGAGGATTCGTTTGACTCCGACGAAGTATCATGCGATACATCGCTATTGACGCAATTTACTTGCATCCAAAATGAAGATGAAGAAGAAGCAGGAGAAGAAGAACAAGAAGAAGAACAAGAATTTGAAACTTACGAATAAGACGAATAAATTTCAACACTTTTTTTTCATTTACATCGCTTTTATCTTTCCCAATCTTTGAAAATTTCCGTTATTTTGCAATAGTTTTACATTAAACAGGATCACACTGACCCGTGGAGTAGGCCTACTGGGGAAACCACGTTAACAAAAACGCGCTAAGTACACTACCTCATAGGTGGCGTGGAAACGTGTGCATATTATGACGATAACAACTTTTATAACTTTTAGAATCGTTATATCTCAGAAACGGTGCCTCGTAAGAAAAAAAGTATTGATACATTTTTTATAGATAATTTTATGATCTACAATTTTTGTCTGAGGTACTTTTATGATAAAACTTACCGTTTTGCTGAAAATCGCGAAAAACTCATTTTTTTGACCTTTGACCTTGAATTAATTTTTTTCCTTACATGGGAATGATGGGGAACTTCTAGAAATTGTTTGTAATTATGTTTTGAACAACTTCACAGAAATTCAGCTTGTTGGGACTTTATGTAACTTCGAATGTCTAAATTGACCGGACTATATTAGTCGGTAAAGATGTAATGATAAGTTAAGCCGCAGAAGAAAGACAAGAGAGTCCCGTGTTGGCACAATCTCCTAGACCTTCAACATCCAGGGCTGTCAATGATTCTCCATCTGTAACTACTAGAGTTCATTCACCTAGCTTGTAAAATCTTTCAGACTTTTCTTCTTCTTCCGATGAAGAATCGGATGCTGATGAGATAGAACGGAAAAAGCAGTCTTGGCAACAGAGTCCAAACCTGGAAAGCTTTGATGATTCACCGTTACGCTGTACCAGAAACCTACCAAACAGAACAAGACCAGTAACATATTTCGAATTGTTTTTTGACGTAGAAGTAATGGATAATATAATGATACAGACTAATAAATATGCAGAACAAGAAAATGCACGAAATTGGACACCTGTTACAGTAAATTAATTGAAGGCATTTCTTGGCATCATTATACAGATGGGTATTCACGTACTTCCTACAATTGATGACTATTGGCCAAGTAATCCACTATTACAAGTAGTAGAAATAGCTGAGACTATGACATTGCAAAGATTTAAAAAAAAAAAAAATTTTGCATATCAATGACAATTTAGCAATGCCAAGTCGTACAGATGAAAACTATAAGTTGTATAAAGTGCGGCCCCTTGTTGATAGGTTGAACAATCTATGTCAAAGCAATGCATCTATAACCAATTCTCAATCAATAGATGAATGCATGATAAAATGTAAGGGTCGCTCTAGCCTAAAACAATATATGCCTATGAAACCCGTAAAACGAGGTTACAAAGTGTGGTGTCGTGCAGACAGCAGTACGGATACCTTTATCAGTTACAAGTTTATACTGGCAAAACTGATACTGCAGAGACAGGACTGGGCAGTAATGTTGTGAAATCATTGTGTGAGCCCTTACTTCAAAATGGTTATTCTGGTCATATGGCTTTTGATAATTTCTTTTCGAGTGATTCAAAATCACTCATCCACCCCTTAGCCTGGACCCCGTGGATTACTTTTTCTGCTTACAAAATATTTCCGTGGTAAGTAATTTTCGACGACGAAGGTTTAAGATAGGATAAAGTGACAATTATTGTTTAAAATTGTTGAAGTAAAGAAGAAAAATTTTTTAAAAATAATTTTCAAAAAAAAGTAGATGGGGGATTTCATAAAAAATTGATTCCATTTAGAATTTTCTGCTTATTATTTCATACCTATATAGAGAATACATAGAACGCCCACGTATAGACGATTTTTTTATAACTGGATGACGTCCGAGGTTCGTTACACCATTTAGCAACTATTTCGCGGTTTCTTTAGGTACTTGCTAGGTAGACGTGATATAGCTCTTTTCTTTAGTCTCACAGAAGCTGGTTATCAATAACCTACGACAAGATATACGAGTATTGCTCAAAAACTCGCTTCATCAGTTCAGCGCTGCACTAAGTTGCTCATCAACAATTATGTGCGTTTATTAAGTATTACTCTGCCAGTTATTTAGGAGTTCCATTATATCCCTGCTCGCACATTCTGCATCTATTTCTCTCATACAACTCAGTCTCTCGGCAACGTGTTTACCAAAATGCGTGTATGGTCCATTTCTTTCAACTTCCATGACCAGAGGGCGCATAGATATAATTAAATTATCCAGTATCTTAGTACATTTTTCATTTTGTTCTTTAGAGCTAAGCAGGTTTCTTCGTCTGGGCCGGTCTGTTCTTTGATTGGATAGCTTCAATGTCATTTGAACGTCACTTTTGTGACGGGGTCTATCAGTTATTTGGCCACGTTGCCTTATTCTTAATACGCCATTATCATCAAAATCGGACTGAGATTCCTCTTTAACGATCTGATTGATGTCATAGTCTACTTGCGCAGTGTAACCCTGGAACATTAATACAAAACTTGTTAATAATAATACTTTTACATAAGAAACAACGTAGTAAGGGTTACTATATCGGGGTTTTATACAACCCAATAATTGTGGTCACTGTTAACCCTTTGACCGCCAGATACGCCTTTAAACGTCATAAACAATAGATTTACTATTGTCACTGGATTCTTGGCAGTCAATGGGTTAAATGTAAGTGTTAAATTATATAACAAAAAAACGGACAACGAGGGCAATTTTCTGGCATATTTACTTATTAGCAAACTTTTTGACAGGGTACTAGAATTTTCGAAACGCTATAAAATAGAGATTAATTGTAATTCTGCTGTTGCGAAACCATTGAGTTTTGTTAGGTTATGGACCTAGTAGTTATGAGTATGCATACTTTCCTTTATATATAAGTGCTGAATCAACAAGGCTACGCGGTGAACGTTTCAAAACAAAAAGCAAGATATAATAAATATGATGACTGGACTTTGGTAGTAGAAAACTTCATGATTTTGAAAGGCGTGGATAATGTGACAAGAACAACAGCAAGTGAATATGACTATTGATCCGTAGGTACAGGTTTGACCAAAAGTCCGGTAACATTTGTATCGAGTGCTGCTTCGAATTGCGGGGGATAGGGGGACCCTAAGCGCCCTTACACTCGACCAAAGTTACTGTAAAGGCAGCTTTATCAGCCAGTGGGATTATTGGTATTTTTATGAGGATCAGAGAAGCCGTCCAGTTATCGTCAACACACAGCGATACATTGCCATACTACAGAACTTTTTTGCCCCAGCATTACAAGACTACTCTGGTCTTAACCAACGAACATACAGAGGGTGGCCAAATTATTATACTCAACTGTTTTTTTTTTGTAATATTTTCAAAAGTACTAGCTAAACCTTACTTTATAAACTATTAGGTACATTATTTTTTCTTTTTAATGATTGGTTGCACCTCTGACAACACTCTACATATTCTGGCAACATTGTTTTTAAATAATTTTAAACGTCACAGACGTCAAAGTCAGTGTCCATTGAAATTTCAAAATACAAGCTTCTCCTCGTGGTTGTTAACTTTGGTAAAAATTATAGATTTCATCTGTACTTCTAGGTAAGTGTTATTAAATTATGATATCTTTGAATGATTGCATATGTTTAGTGATGTTTTCTTGTGTGAATACTTTATTAATGGGTGTTATAAAGAAATACATTTAAAAATTTGCTATGCAGAGATGGGGAAGTGTGCTGACCTGACACCAAGGAAAAAAGCCAAAATTTCCACAATGTTGGAACATTGTGAATATACCCAGCGTCAAATAGCTGAATTACTAAAAGTATCGCAGTCCAGCGTTCGTAATGTTAAGAAAAATTTGGATGCTGGAAAACCGATCGAGACGAATCGGTTGGGAAGGTGTGGCAGAAAGCGTATTACTACACCTCGGACAGAGCGGGAAATTCGGCGTATTACTTTAAAGAACCGTCGAAAACCTCGGCATGTTATTCAAAAACTATTAAATGACTCTGGGGTTCAAATATCAGAAAGGACACTCAGAAGAAGATTTTCAGAGATTGGGCTGAAATGCTGTCGACCACAGAAGAAGCCAAGACTTACGGCTGTCATGAAAGCTAAACGTCTGGCTTGGGCTAAAGAACACCAACATTGGACACTGGAAGACTGGAAACGGGTTGGTATAGTTAAAATACGATAACTTATGTGGAGTTTTTTATGATTATTAACATAAAACTTTCTTTTTGCAGGTTTGCTTCTCAGATGAGTCATCCATACAAATTCTTCAGGACAAAACTGAGTTTGTTAGACGAAGGCCTGACGAAAAATTTAAAGAGGACTGTATTGTAGAACGTGTAAAACACCCTACTTCAGTTATGATATGGTCTGTCATAAGCAGCAAAGGAACTGGAAGGCTATACATCGTTCAAGGAACCATGCGCCAAGACCAGTATAAGAAAGTTTTGATGGAAAGACTGGCCCCACAGACAGCAGAATGGTTCCCAGGTGGAAATTTCATATTTATGCATGATTCTGCACCCTGTCACAAGGTCAAATCTATCACCAAATATTTAAAAGATTATAATATCAACACTTTGAACTGGTCTGGTAACTCCCCTGACCTGAATCCCATTGAAAATGTGTGGGCAGTTCTTAAAACTGAAATATCCAAAGAAAAAATTGTAACCAATAAAAGAGAGTTGATTGAAAACATAATCAAAGCATGGCACAACACTCCGAAACTGCAACAAGTAGCTGTATCATGTATTGAAAGTATGCCACGTCGCATCCAAGCTGTAATAGCAGCAAAAGGCGGAGTTACTAAATATTAAAATATTTTTTATTCTTATTTTAGTATAGATAAGGAATAAACGGAAGTTTTAAATGTTTATTTATATTTGAAATATGTTCAAAATAATAAAAAAATGTAACAATAAAAATAAAACTATGCAAGAACAATAAAATATTACAAAAATACAGAAAATGTTGCTTGAGTATAATAATTTGGCCACCCTCTGTAGTTTCAACAAGATGGGGCCACATGTCTAACGACTCAATAGCAGCGGTTCGTGAAATTTTTGGGTAAAAAGTCATATCTAAAAGATGTGACATTAACTGGCCACCCCGCAGCCCGGATTTGTCACCAATTGAATTTTTCCTTTGGGGATACCTCAAAAGTAAAGTTTTAATAACAACTCTCAGTCCATTTAAGAATTAAAAGAAAATATACGCGAGGAAATTCAGAACATTTCTCCAAACACTTGTCGGGCGGTGTGTTAAATTTCCGCTCTATGTTACAGAAGTGCCAATCTAAACAAGGGACACATTTAGATGATGTTAATTTAAAAAAATAAAACCCTGTTTTCTGTACTTTTATAATAAATAAACACATTTTCCCTCATATCTCTTTTTGTATTTTTATAACCATTTGAAATGTTACCGAACTTTTGGTCCACCCTGTACTAAGACAAAAAGATGCTGTTAATACCAGAAAAGCTTGTCTATAACTTATGTCCGAAGCCGAATTAAACTAAAACCATTGATCAACATTGTTGGAAGAATAAATGTTATGTCCTTAATTAACGTGTGTAACATTTCAGGTATTAAGCGGATAACGTTCAACGAAACCAACAAAATTATTATTTAATTGAAGCACAGGATTTTAAAACTGGCGCTAAAATGCAAAAACGAAAGGAAGAAAATTTATTTATTTAAAATGTTGTGTGAATCGAGACCGTGTTTGAAAGTGGTGGAGCAGATGCCAAACCAAATAAAACGTTTACCATGATGAAAATGTGTTCAAAAACAATGGATTGAACATGAATAGGATTAATGGCGATGATCCTTCTTAACATTATTTACAATTTATGTTTAAAAAGTGGTCAGCATATAACAACTCCACAAAACAAACAACATGAACAAGAATAACACACACATCTCACAAACGTTGTTGTATATAACAACAACGTGCATATTCAGCCCGAGAAGTAGCAGAAAGCAGGTAATGTTCACCCCAATTTCTTTTACATATGTTTCAAAGATGGCAAAGTCATAAATGACTAAAAATATCTTGGAGAAGAACATTTACTCAAGAATTCCTAATATACTTAACAACAGGCAAAGCCCAATGACCCTCTCCAATTACAATTAGAGCTTAAGAAGACGAAAGATTCACTAGTGGAAGAAAAAAGATGCTGAAAGGCTCCTGCATGCTAGTACAAAACATGGAAAGAACTCAACAATGGAGAGTGGGTGGAAAGGAACTTCCGGTAATGGGTAGCATAAATTTTATAATACAACAATAATAATTGATATATTTCATATATTATATCATTTTTGTACATTAAACTACCACAACAGTAATTACTGAATAAACCTGTTTTTTATGATTAACCTTCAAGCGGGTGCGCGTAGTCAAATCGACTACGCTTAGTACATTTTTGTAAAAAAATGTTATTACAACTCAACAAATTTATTTCACATTTCTAGTAGCCTGGCGCTGGCATTTGAAGTATAATAAAGAATAAACCACTTCACAGATTGCAATTGTTTAAGTCCCGGCGCAGTCGTCTAAAAGACTACACGCGCCTGTCGTCGAAAAGGTTACGCACGACGCTCAACGCGACATACACTCGTTCAAGTTCGTAATAGTTCTCTGGCCGTTATTTAATAATAAAATAAAATTTGGATTTTTTTATATTAAATGAGTCGTGGGCGGTTACAACAAAGTGCAATCGAGGATTTACTAAGAGAAGACGAAGAAGAGAGTGAATCAGAGCTCAGCGACCATGGCGCTGAAACTTCCGACCGCATTGTAGACGAACCTCGATTTGCTGAGGAATCAAACTGCCCGGATTCAGAATAGTATAATTTAACACTGCCAGAAATAAATAGCTATTTTACAGGGCGTGGCAAAAATCAAACAATAACAGAGTAAGGCGTCAAGTACAGAATATTCTTACGGTAGATGCGGGTATAATATAATTTTATTATTAGACAAGGTATATAAACTAGTCTTAGATATATAAAAATCAAGAGAAAAATATCACCATCGACATCACCTTTGTGATAAACCACTAAAGTATTAACAAAGCAGCACGATGAAAATCGAGACAAGATATTTTCGCCCTAGATCGAACTCCAGCACAGAAAACAACAAACTTAGTAACCAGTGAAACTACCTACATACACAGCACCGCAATCCAAACAGCAACTATTGATTCCTGCAAATATACTACAAACAACCCTTCTCCAATATGGCAGGTCACCGTGGAGAAAAATGAACAGCACCCTCCAAAACCAGATAACATTAAAAGGAAAAGATAAACACACTTAAAAAAACTTAGTATAAAGCAAACAAAAAAAGATCCGAAACAAATCAGCTCAGTGCACTCCATAAATTAATTAGAAAACAAATAGGAAGAGACAGAAAAATGTCCAGATGTAAAATAATTGTAGAGGAACTAGAAAAATGCTCATCTGTCAAAAGAATAAACACAAATAAAGACTGTATTATGAATGGAAGGAGATGGAGGAGGCCTACGCCAAATGGGCACCTCACGATTTTTTAACTTAACTAATTTGTGTAATAACTTTAATGTGTACTTGTAAAGTGAGAAATAAAAGGCTATTATTATTATTTTTACCCCAATATTTTCATCATCCTTCTTCGACACCTCTCGGAGGAATTGCAGTGGCTTCCATAGCGGCCAGCAGGGCACGTAGACTTGGGAAGCAGTGAGCGCTGTACTCTTAGTTTTATCCAACCGACGGAGATTATGGTTGAAGGTGCTTCGTATGTTCACCCAGCGATCCCTCACTGAACGTGCTGGAATAGTAAACATTGTTTTCATTATTTAATGTAATTTTTTTTTTCTTATAAGTATACAGGACAGTCTGGACGCTCACCTGATGGTAAGTGATATGCCATGACAGAGCGGCATTCAAGGAGACCAACAACTGATAGACAGTTATTATTCTCCATCAACGCCGCACTGCGCCCGTCACCAGAGACAACAGATGTTAGGTCTCTTATACCCGGTAATTTCACTAGCTACAGTGCCCTCATCCCAAAACACAAAAGTGCAAAACACTCCTGTTTCACGGAATGATATCTGGCACTGCGGTGGTACCTACCTAGACGACTCAGTATTGAGTCTACCACCTAGTATGTTCTTAATATTATTGTAATCTTTGGTGAATGTGGTACACCGTAAAGTTTGTAAAACTTATGCTGTACTTCAGAATCATATTACCTATATGTTTAAATGAAATGTTAATAATAAATAAATAAATATGTTCACAGTAAGTCAATAATATTCAAACATGGGAAATTGTTCTTTTTGTAAAAAATAGTTATTTTCTGTGATTATTTATTCCATAATTTATTTGTTTGAAGATAGTCATAATACCAGTAACTCACTGTATTTATCACAGCGGTGTGAGCAGGGGCAGTATAGATAGCTTAGTGTAGGATTGGTGGTATGAGGCTGAAACTGGAAGAAAAATTGTAGCAGAAATGCGATGGCCAGGGACGAAAAGACTTGATCCCAAAATAGAATGTTTTTTCGTTTCTGTTTTTGACTAAAACATGCAAATCGTTTAGATTTTTTTGAACATATTCTATAGAAAACAGTCATTTTTTTAAACCAAATCTTATTTTCTGCTTCAAATTTTCTGTCAGTTTCAGCCTCATGGTAGTTGTTCAAGATAAATAAATTGGAGTCCTTTTATGCTTTGGCAGGGGTCTCTTAGAGGGGCCTTGCTGGGTGCAAGGCCCCTCCTTGCTTGCCTTGCTTAACTGACTTGAGCTGAATAATTCAAAATGACTGAACACTGACAACAAAGTCTAAATTATATGTTGGTCTCATCTAAAATGACTAAAACCTTTAAATGAAAAAGAACAGGACTTACAGGTAAAACATACTGTCAAAGGGCCTCACTTAAGCATTTTGCCTGCACCTAGTTCAGACTTTGCTGTGCCATTGATATGATGTGTCTGTCGATGTTTGGATGCCACAGTTCAATTTATACACTTAATTAAGGGCTAAATAACAAAGTGTATGTATGAAATTGTAATGGAACGGTTCATTTACCTATGATATGATTTCTGGATTGTTTTTTTTGTTCACTGTGGTTTTTGCACTATTTCACAACACAAGGAATGCTGTTTTTTTTCCTTAGATGACCGTTGACAGATGCGCGCCATATGATTTCATATTTTGTTATTTTCAATCACTTTTTTTGCTAGCGAGACCAATTGTCCAACAAAATTTTCAATAACAATAATATTATCAAGCTTACCAGTAAACCCACGCCCTAATTTCGCGGCAAACTCAGCGAAAGCCTTATATTTCTGTTGTATAATATGATTTGTATTTCCACATGGCTTCCACACAAATTCTCGTTCTCTTATGAACTCGACTAGTTCCAGTTCTAGCTTGCGAGTCCAGTAACATGATTTACGCGGCATAATGTGCGACTCCTGAGGAAAAATGAAATGGGCTAGAGTAAAAACTACGTGACACTTTATATACCTTAAACACAAAAATAAATTATATAAAATTTCAAAGTGACAGTACGAAGAAACGCACGCACTAGTGTTGCCGCTACTTAATTTTAAAATTATAACGAACTCTTAGGCGGAAAAATTCAAAAAAATACCAAGTGTCTTTTTGAAAGTGCTATTAAAAATGAAAGGATGCAGATAAAATAGCTTCCGACGTTTCGGCGTGGAAGTTATTGGGGGAGGCCTATGTTCAGCAGTGGACATTATGTGGCTGAAAGGTTTTTTTTTTTCTTCTCGTTAGTGGATACGGGCATCGATTTGATAACTCCTTCCCCGGACTTCTTCTCAACGAGTTTCGGCTCGTTGGTGGTTGTGTTTCGGCTGTATGTGTTACTGGGCCGTCCTCAGCGCGGTCTAACCCACCGGGTGAGACCCATGGGGGAGGCCCAGTGAGTGACCTGCGGGTGTGCGGTGGCGTATGCTGGCACTGGAGGACCTATATGTCGTTCGCCCGACTGACGCCACCCTTCGAGCATGAATAATGCGAAATCTGGGAGTTGGAGCATTATGGGTGGCAGTTGATATTCCGTTCGACACACGTAGTCAGTCTTCTGGGTTCATAATCAGTTCACGTGGCAGGGGGCGCCCTATATTATCAGGAGGTCGAGTGTGTTGGGGGGCAATGTTGTGAAGATGAGGATGTGGGCCTTTGTCGGCTCGGTCGTACATTCTGCGCGCCAGTTGTGTCACAAACTCTTCTATTGATGTTGTGCGGGTATCCCGATGACATCGTTTCTCACATACCTCCACGCGCCGGTGATAACACGGAGGGTGATGTTTTATTGAGCTTGTAATCGGAGTTTCAACGATTTAGAGCACAGCGCCAACCATGCCGGAGCAGCGTAACCGAGGTCGAATATAAATTTTATAGATTGCCACTTTTGTTTTAAGTGGTAGCCGGGATGCTAACAGTGGCCGGAGAATAGTTCGCGCACATTTTACCTGCTGAAATGATGATGATGAATGAAAAGGCTAAAGTCTGAGACAGTGGTGCCTCATCCTTAGTACGTTATTTTAATTTAATATTTAGTAAAAATAAGAGTAAAAATCAATGAATGCAATTATTTACGACGCTCTCTTCTCCTAAGACGCAGTAAAGATGTGGGGTTTAGCTGATATCTTACGCGGAATTTTTGAAACCACTTTGGAGAGACCGTTGCAATTTTTGTTACTTTTAAATGCACTGGGCGTTTGTTTACGACTACATAATGGTTAAGAGAGTTCGTTAGTTAGAAAATTTCATCAAATACGAGTAGATACCTACTTATTGGAATGAAAGATTAATAGTTTTTATACAAGTACCTGCTTTGTTTTTTCCTTAGCCATTAACTACCTTGTTTGCTTTTCCCAGCCTCGCTTAAACAAAAGGTCATTGATGTGTTTCCTCGATGTGTTCTATAATGACGGTAAAAAAATATCCTAGCCAAACTGGCGAAATCATACAAAGTGACGTTTTCTCTCGGGATTATAAACCACGAACTCCTGGTCACGCAGCAATCCAAGCTGTTTCCACTAGACCACGGAGGCAGTGACTAGAAAATCACGGAGGTCTTTAACTTATATCAAAAGGAAAACTAAGCAATTGTTTTTAATTTGATAGCAAACGAGCTGACAGATCATTTGATCGAAAGTGAATACTGCCGCCTATGGACATTTGCAACACCAAAGTAGCCAATTCTTTTGCCCCATGCGCGGAACACTGATAAATATTATAATAATTAATTTACAAAATAATCTTAAACTAAAAAGAGTACGGACCATGAGTCTGTAGATGTAATTATATTAATAAAAAAAAAACACCAAAGTAGCAACAAGATGCGTTGCCAGCCTTTTATACAAGAATACCTACGCTCTTTTAATTATTTAACAACATAGTCGTAAAAAAAAACGGAAAACTCCGCGGTCTTACGCCTCCGAGGTTGAGGCGACGGTATATTACACCCTAGGAGATCTTATTCCTCCGAGATTATACCAATCTCTGGAGATTATTTTGGCCTTAACTTTATACGACAAATATTGGTAATTTTGGAAGCGATTTAAACCAATATAGCATTAATCCATATTCAATTAAATACCTTAAATGGCAGAATCAAATTTGGCATTCTTAATAGTGGGCATTATGGACCTAAAGACCAACATTCATCATCATCAGCTCATTAAACGTCCCCACCGAGGGGCACGAGCCTACCCGTATAGGGTGATTAGGCCTTAGTCGTCCACGCAGGCCCAATGCGGATTGGACGACTTCACACACAACCTTCGAATCTCTTCGCAGGCGTGCATGAAGGTTTCCTCACGATGTTTTCCTTCACCGTAAGAGCGTCGGATAACGTACGTATATTTTTCGAAAATTCGAAAATACATTGGTACGTGTCGGGATTTGAACCTCAGCCCTCCCGGTAGGAAGGCGACAGTCCACACCACTGAGCCACCGACGCTCTAAAGACCAACATTGAATAAATATATATTTTTATTTTAAATACGTTGTTGATTGAATATAGATCTATAAGGCCTTTTACAGCAAATGATTTAAATGAATATTTTCGAATAAAGTGGGAGGAATCATATAATATCGTATAATAATAATTATCAGCATTGCACCCGTGCGAAGCCGAAGAAGGGGCGGGTCACTTGTATTAAATAAAATAACTTACTGAATAATCACGAGACAGTATGATCCTAAGGCAATTCTAATGGTATAAACGCATAAAAAAAGTTAAATAGCATTGTTACATACATACATCAACTACCTTTATACGCCCCACTGCTAGGTACGGGCTTCACCTCAATTTCAAAGTTGAGATGTGAAGCCCATTTCCGACCCGTCGTGTGTTGCTCTAAAACAGTGGTCTATGCCGATCCACTGTTACAACTGCGCCACGGGCACCAATAAATTATTACACATTCCTAAATTTTATTCTTAAAAAGTAAAATGTCAAACGTCCACCGCGCCATTTTGCCGGCCCGTGGCGGGAAGCCATAAAGCACAGCTCAACTTGATACCGCTGTAATGGCTGAAGGGTAACCACGGTTAGAAAATACGGGCTTATAATGAAGGTCTAATAGTATGTTTAGCAGGTACTTTTGAACTGGGGCGTTCCTAAATTAGTTGGTTTTAATTTAAACTTTTGCGACATGGATACTTATTATGCATTAAAGTAATGTAATAATTTTATTTATACTATCACTTTCTTATTTTTAGGGTTCCGTAGGCAAATGGCCAAAAAACGGAACCCTTATAATTTTTATGTCTGGCTGTCCGTCCTTTTTTCTCCGTAACTATTAGACTACACTATTCAAACTTTGTAAGTACTTATATGTATTCTGTGAACCGCTATAAGGTTTTGATAAGGTCTAGAAAAATGATATTGAGGTTTCTAATATATTATTATTCATTGAACAGTTTGCGAGAGAGACACTACCAATGTTGAAAACAGTGAATCCCCCCCCCCCCCTCTAATTTTTAAACTACGGTTCACATACAATTTTAAAAACATATGATGTTCTCTCACTTCAACCTATTGCAGTCCACTGCTGGACATAGGTCTCCCCCATTTTGCGCCAGAAATCCCGGTCCTCCGCTTTTCTCATCCAGTGTCCACCAGCCACCTTTCGCAAGTCGTCGGTCCATCGGGCCGGAAGGCGTTTTACGCTACGCTTGCCGAGACGCGGTCTCTACTCCAGAACTCGTCTGCTCCAACGGCCATCGGTTCTGCGACATACGTGACCACACCACCATATGATGTTCATAACCATGAAATCTAACAACGAAATTTAATTTGAATGATACCCGGCCCGTAGTTTTTTTTTCATTATTTATAAACGGCGAACCACTGTTTTTTCATATTATATGTGCAGTAAAATTTTATTTTTTGTCTTTTCGATATGGCCAAGTCTGTGTACGCTTTTAATTGGCAATCATACAAACTAATGTGTAGATTTCATAGCTATAGTGTATTTTTTGTTTGACGATCCATTTGTGTTGCGTTGAGAGTTCGGCCGCAACACCAAGGGTTCCGGGTTCGATCCCCGGCAGTACAACACATTTGTGTGCATGAACATGTCTGTTTCTAATGGTCTGGGTGTTTTCTATGTATAATATATATGTATTTACAAAAAAAAATTATATATGTATCTTTATCCGTTGTTTAGTACCCATTATACAGGCTTAACGCCTAACTTGGGGCTAGATGGCGCTGTGTGAATGTCAGTAGATATTTATTATTTATTTAATGTTGTTGGTGTCAAAAAAATATGAAATCAACTTATTTAAATATTGCAACAGTTACGACATGGGCTGTATGTTTGATTACTCAAAAAACTTAATTTGATAGTTATTTATTCTAAAAATTATGTTCTTCCTCAAGATAAACATGCAACAAAGATTAAGTATTTCAATCGAGCAACAGGCTTGGCTTAGCATACACCAAAGCCGTACAACGTAAATTGAATACCGATTGTGTTCGTATGAGCTAATTTTGTTAGGTCATACTATGCATACGTTATGAATGACGACACATTAGCCAGCCATTTCAACCGCGGACATTACTCGCTATCAGGCAGCGCTTTACTTTATGGCTTCCTGCTGCCGACGCTGCAGCCGCTTTGAGCGCCACTTTTAAAGCGCTTTTTAACTTCGCCAGCCAGTTTGAAAATTAACTTGCAGGGTTGCCAGGTGTTTTATGTCGGCTGTTGGTAGAAAGTTTATTATGTGCGGTGCAATTTTTTGGATTTATGATGTGTACATACTGTGAAATCTAATATAGATGTAGGTAGAGCGTCGCTGGCTCTATGGTGTGGACTGTTGCCCTACTACCGAGAGGGCTGAGTAAATCCCGCTACGTATCAATGTGTTTTCGAAGATTCGAAATTATATGTACGTTATCCGACGCTCTTACGGTGAAGGAAAACATCGTGATGAAATCTTCACACACGCCTGCGAAGGGATTCAAAGGTTGTGCGTGTAGTCGTCCAATCCGCACAAGGCCCGCGTGGACGACTAAGGCCTAATCACCCTACACGGGTAGGCTCGTGCCCTTCGGTGGGGGTTAATGAGCTGATGATGATGATATTGTAGGTATTGTGATTTGAGAAGTAAGGTAAAAGTAGTGCATATTTTTATCAAATAAGGAATATGATACTAGGTGGTAGACTCGATACTGAGTTGTATAGGTAGGTACCGTCCCGTGAAACAGGAGTGTTATGCACTTTTGTATTTCGGGATGAGGGCACTGTAACTAGTGAAATGACTTGTGTGTGCGGCATTTATGGAGGATAATAACCGTCTTTCAGTTGTTGGTCTTTTTCAATGTCTCGCTGTCATGGTTAAGCGTATCACTAACCACCAGGTGAGCGCCATGACCGTCCTGTACATTTATAACATAAAAAAATGTTGGCTGACCCCTAACCAGATAAATTGATGTCCTGGTTAAAGTGGCGGGTAGCAGATGGATGTCAACTGCTAAGGATCAGTTTGGGTGGAAATCATTCGGGGAGACCTTCGTTCAGCAGTGGACATATTAGAATGAATTGATGATTAAGTCAACAAGGGTAGCGTCTACTGTCACAAAGAATGAAACACGTTACATTAGCTAACTAGTGACATAGATTGATGACGAAGATTTTAGGCTTTTCGTATTCTGTAATTTCCCTGCCTATATCCACCCTTCAGTTCATATGGCAGCGGCATATTTAATATGATCGGAAAAATAAGTTACCTGTAGGTACCAAACAAAGCATTAGTCTGTAATCAATGGCTTAAAAGTGTGGACTGTTGCCGTCCGACTGGAAGAGCGCAGGTTCAAATCCTGCCACGTACCAATGTGTTTCCGAATTTTCAAAATTATATGTACTATACCCGACGCTCTTACGGTGAAGGAAAACATGGTGAAGAAACCTGCGCACGCCTGCGAAGAGATTCAAGGGTTGTGCGTGAAGTCGGCTAATCTGCACTGGGCTCGCGTGGACGACTAAGGCCTAATCATTTAGTGTGTGCCTAATGCTAACTGGCATCGTACAATTTTGNTTCAAGACATATTTTCGATATTTGTACTAATATTTTTTCGTAATGACTTTATCGCTGTTAGTTGGCCGCAGGTGGCCTTCACAGCTTCACCGGACAATAACTACTGAGCGCAGATGTCTCTTAGCCTAAAATTGTACACATAATATTTTTTTTTCATAAAATGACGGCTAAATTTTGTCCCCTAGATATATATATTTTTAAATACTCTTAAGTCCATATTTTAAAACAAGACTCAACGTAGATCTTTATTTAAATTGAGTGAGAAAGAGATACCGCTATATACTATTAATAGTGGCATCCCTTTCTAATTATATTTAAGTAAATCTCAATTCTTGAGTCTCGTTCTAGAATATGGGCCTAAGTAATGTAAGTAATTTTACGGAATCACCTTGGGAAATTAAAATTTAATTACCATAGATAAACAAAACGTCGATTTAAAAACTCTGTACCTTTAGTTATGTTTACATGTTAGCGTAGACTCGTCCTGTCAAAGTATTTTAAGGGGTTTTTAACTATACTTGATGGTAAGAATCGTTACGTAATTGTTTTTTCATTGATAGTGTTATTCTATTCGTCATCCGGTAGACTTGAGTACCTATCTATACCTCATAACTTATTGCATGGACCAAGATATGGAATAACTTGTGATAAAATTCTGTAATGAGTTCTGTAATGTTGACTTATCTTGTATACAGTAATTACAAAAGTAGGCCTAACTTAATAGGTTGTGGACTAATAACCGTGACACTGGTCCATTGCTGGTTGCCATCTTTTGAATATCGTGAGCATGAACCACGAGCACGTAAGGTTCGCTTGGGCAAAGAAACATAATACGTCTATCCCCGATATCATAAATTTGTTTTAAATAAATATATATGTTTGCGTCTAGACCTGTGCTGTTCTTCATGTGTACCCAAACACCTCATAGCTTAATAATTGTATTGGTGAATGATAGGCCATCATTCCCTTTATAACTTCCACACGGTTCTTTGTCAGATGCTAGATTTACATGTCTTTATACCGAAACACAAAAGTGCAATTTACTCCTATTTTACGGGACGATATCGGCCACGGGGGCGGTGCCTACCAAGACTATTCTAGTCCCCATGCTACCAGGTTCTGATGGGACGTGTGTGAATTTCAGGATGGGCAATGAAACACCATTCCACCGTACGTACCCGGCAACCTTGGAGACACTGGCAAGGCCTGAAGACGCCGTGCAGTGTGGACATGCGTACGTCAACATGCCACGTCCAGTGCAACAGGTTTGTATCTGTACAATGAATACAGGATTTTTTGAAAAAAAATTATTTCCCGTATCTATATACATCTATCTACATATACATCAGAGGTGAAGCTAAGATCTATGACTAAACTATAAGAGATAAAAACTTGAAATTTTGTACAGACAATCCTTTTATAACCGAGGAAGGAAACTTTCATATTACATATCGGAGGCCGAGTTTAAAAAAAATAACATCATCATATGACGGCCCATTTGGTGTTGCGGTTGAGAGGTCGGCCGCAATACCAAGGGTTCCGGGTTCGATCCCCGGGCAGTACAAACATTTGTGTGCATGAACATGTCTGTTTGTAATGGTCTGGGTGTTTTCTATGTATAATATATATGTATTTACAAAAAATAATATATGTATGTTTATCCGTTGTTTAGTACCCATAATACAGGCTTAACGTTTAACTTGGGGCTAGATGGCGCTGTGTGCATGTCAGTAGATATTTATTTATTTTAGTCTAAATTTTTTGGAATCCAGAATATTTATAATAAATAAAAAAAAAATCCTGAAATATCATTTGATAGTCGACAATCGATTTTTTGCCGGCTCTTCTTGAAGATCGTTATTATTTCGATCATTTTTTATGTTAAAGATTTATTTGAATAAATCATATTTTGCGTTTAAGTCGATCAGAATAGTTCGAGCTATTGGTGTAAAAATAAAGACTTATGTTCAGAAGTGGAAGAAAATTGACTGATTGATTGATTTCTATGATTGCTATTATTTGATTAATTACTTAGGTTAACAATTATGATGTTTTGATGATAATATATACTTAGATAGTGTGATGTTACGATAGTACAGAGATATATAAACAAAAAATATAGATGGCGAACACACAAAACTGCTACAACGCACCGCTACTGCAGCCAGCATTGCCTGAGACTAGAGATGCAACGCCTGCGCCAGCTCATCCGCTCACAACTAATGGTGAGTCGTTTTTTACATGTCCACATGGGTCCCAGTTTCACCACCTCTGGATAAGTCTTTGATCGTTTATCTTGCATATAGTTTACGAAAATTGGAATACATGAACAGTTGAATTATCTTATTTTTATACCATTTAGTTCACGGGACGGTCAGTTCGCTCATATGGTAGTAACTTTTATGCATACCTGACCATGACAGATGCAGAGTGAAGGCAAATTAATGTAGTCGTTATTTTCTGTCAACAATGCCCTACGCACTTCACTCGAGACGACTGATCTTTGGTCTCTAAAACCTGGTAATTTTACTAGCTACAGTGCCGTCATCCCAAAAGACGGAAGTGTAAAACACTTCTTATTTCCGGGATGGTACCTACCTAGACAAATTCAATGCCTAGAAAATTAAAAAAATCTGTAGTGCCATTTATCCCTCTTCAGAGTTTGCCTCTTACCTCTCCCAGTTTAAAAATTGGCAACGCCTTTGTCCCTGCTTCGGAGTTGCTCCATGGTTAGGTTAACCTAACCTAACCTAGGTTACTAACCATCAAGTAAACTGTCTGCTAGTTTGCTAACCTATCATCGCTGGCAGTTCAAAATGACGTATTTAATTTATTTTTTTAACTATATTACGCAGCAAGGAACGAAGTCTTTTTAGGCACCTCACTATTGCATAGATTTATTTAATTAGAATCCCTGAATATGTTTTTTCTATACAATAACAAATGCAGTTTTTTTGTGTCTTCTGAAAGCTTATTGTTTTCTCAAACGTCCTTAGAAAGTGACAGCGACGCTACGAAATAATAAAAAAAACATGTTCGTGACCAATTTCTGTGTTGTTCTAGTGGTAGGTTTTCCGAGCGCGATCCGTCTGACTGGGTCGTTGGGTGCGATAAGTGGTCGCGCGTTACTGGGGGCCGCCCGTGAACCGGACGCGGAACGTCCGCACAACGTGCCCGGATTCTATACGAATACGGCCACGCCCACGCCACCGCACACCTCTTTGTGAGTATTCCGGCTAGTTTATTTATATATCTAAATGACTGCGTCGTTGATTGCAATAAGTGAAAATAGGCACGATGAGTCATCTCGTCTGGTTCGGTGTTATTTATAACAACAGCGCGTGTTGCAGACACCCAATGATATTCTGTATATATAAAGGTAGATACGCCACTCGTGCCTCAAGAACGAGCCGCCAAAGAGAATACAGTTGTAGGCTCCCATTTTGCGCCAGATGTCTCGGTCCTCCGCTTTTCTCATCCAGCCTCCACCAGCGACCTTTCGCAAGACGTCGGTCCATCGGGCCGGAGGGCGTCCTACGCTACGCTTGCCGAGACGCGGTCTCCACTCCAGAACTCGTCTGCTCCAACGGCCATCGGTTCTGCGACATACGTGACCAGCCCACTGTCACTTCAACTTGCAGATCGGGCGGGCTATGTCGGTAACTATAGTTCTCTTACGGACTAAATCATTTCTGATCTCATCCCAAGGAGAGACTCGAAGCATAGCGGCGGTAACCTGGTACGGTGTTATTAACATGAGCGTGTGTTGCAGACACCGCACGATCCCGCGTATCGCGAGCGCGGCGTGGCTGTCGCGCGCGCTGCCGGCGGAGGCGCGCCGCTCGCTGCGGGCCCCCCGCGCCGCGCCAGACCCACCCGCGGACCCCCCTCTACACGACCAGTACGTATGCCGCCAGTTTGCTAGGGCTCCGTAGCCAAATGGCTAAACACGGAACCCATATAGATTCGGCTGTCGCGCGCGCTGCCGGCGGAGGCGCGCCGCTCGCTGCGGGCCCCCCGCGCCGCGCCAGACCCACCCGCGGACCCCCCTCTACACGACCAGTACGTATGCCGCCAGTTTGCTAGGGCTCCGTAGCCAAATGGCTAAACACGGAACCCATATAGATTCGGCTGTCGCGCGCGCTGCCGGCGGAGGCGCGCCGCTCGCTGCGGGCCCCCCGCGCCGCGCCAGACCCACCCGCGGACCCCCCTCTACACGACCAGTACGTATGCCGCCAGTTTGCTAGGGCTCCGTAGCCAAATGGCTAAACACGGAACCCATATAGATTCGGCTGTCGCGCGCGCTGCCGGCGGAGGCGCGCCGCTCGCTGCGGGCCCCCGCGCCGCGCCAGACCCACCCGCGGACCCCCCTCTACACGACCAGTACGTATGCCGCCAGTTTGCTAGGGCTCCGTAGCCAAATGGCTAAACACGGAACCCATATAGATTCGGCTGTCGCGCGCGCTGCCGGCGGAGGCGCGCCGCTCGCTGCGGGCCCCCCGCGCCGCGCCAGACCCACCCGCGGACCCCCCTCTACACGACCAGTACGTATGCCGCCAGTTTGCTAGGGCTCCGTAGCCAAATGGCTAAACACGGAACCCATATAGATTCGGCTGTCGCGCGCGCTGCCGGCGGAGGCGCGCCGCGCCCTACCCACCCGTGGACCCCCCTCTACGTGACCAATACGTAAACTACCACGATTATAATTGATTTACCCCTGCATAAGTTTAAGGGTCATGTAAAGTCGTTTTAATAAAAAAATCTTTAAAGTTTTTTTGTTATCTATTTAGATTTATATAATACTTAACTGCTTAATAGTACTTTTGTAGATTATTATATTTTACCAATAATTAATATGATAAAAATTGTGAATATAATTTGCTTTATATTATTATTTTGATAACAAATGATTCTGTACTAAACACATTTTTTTTGAAAAGAGTAATTACTGAATTCTTGTGGATTTCTTCTCAGTGAAAAACTACCGCCCGTACCAGTGGAAGCTTCATTTGACATTCATAAGTGTTCTGTAAGGACCTAAACTTAATAAAACACTTTTCATTTTCGTAGGCTGGTAATTTGGTTTTAATTACTAGCTGTTCCCCGCAGTCTTATAGCCGGAGGGTCGGCCGTTGAAAATAAAGCAATGTTTCACCACGCGGCGGCCTATTATGTTTAAAATCTTAAAGCGCTGGTAATATTAGGGAGGGGGGTCCGAGAGCGGCCGTATAAATGTCCTATGGATCGGATACAATGAACAATTTTAAAAAGACGTACCTTTGATTGGGGTCGACTTACGTTCATGAATGAATTGAACTAAAAAAAATATTCATGTATCTGATCCATAGGACTTCTATACGGCCGACCCTCGGACTTTACCCGCGGTGTAAGATTATATCCCACCAAAACATTCTGTAAAAAATCTAGCCAAGTCTCAATGGAGCTGCTTGTTATCTTAAAAAGTAATGAAATCAAGACAAAGACGTGCAAGTCTAAGGTTCTCTACTGCAATTAATTAATTATTATGTTGATGTTGTGTGACTTGGAATTTCAGCGTCTGGTATTATCCAAAGGTTCTCAAATCAAGGCCTGAAAATGCGGCGAAATGGATCCTGTAAAGGATGGTACGGTAGTGTTTGCTTCGCGCTCGACTTGGCGGGGGCACTGCCGTGCCCCCAGATTCTCCAGCAGTAAAAGGAGCGCTATAATGCTCCTATAGGCGACATAATAATAAAGCATCTATTGTGCCTCGTATACTGCCCGCGAAAGTGTTCTAGAATATAGTATTCCATCTGTCCTATTGATTTTATCACATTTTGTGAGATATAATTGTTTCAATAAATAGTAATAATAATCCAAGTACTGTCTTTATCAGGTCGCTAGTCCGCCTTGGCAGCGGTCGTAGCACTACGGCTACAATCACAGTGGCCACCACAACACCCGGTCCGACGGCTCCCGAGTTACCCGCTCACGGAATCGCCTCCGCCCATGGAAACGCCCCCGCCCATGGAAACGCCACCGTACATGGAATCGCCACCGCTCATGGAAACGCCCCCGCACATGGAAACGCCACCGTACATGGAATTGCCGCCGCTCATGGAAACGCTCCCGCCCACGGAAACGCCAACGCACATGGAAACGCCTCCGCACATGGAAACGCCACCGCTCATGGAAACGCCAACGCACATGGAATTGCCGCCGCACATGGAAACGGCCCAACACATGGAAACGCCACCGCTCATGTAAACGGCCCCACCCACGGAAGCGTCCCCGCCCATGGAAGCGTACCCGCCCATGGAACAGGCCCCGCCCTAGGGAACTCTACTTCTACTCAAGCCCCGCCCTCTCAGTGTTCAGCATGTGCCCCGCCCTCACCAGCTCCGCCTGTGCCGCCGCACTCGACTCTGCCACTTACAGTTGATAAGGTAACCACCGCCATAACTTGAACCTAGCAATATATCTCTTTTATGTTACGAAGTGAACGGGACGGTCAGAACACTCACCTGATGGTAAGTGATACGCCTGACTATGACAGAGCGGTGTTGAAGGAGACGAACAGATGTTAGGTCTCTTATACCCGGAAATTTCACTAGCGATAGTGCCCTGATCCCGAAACACAAAAGTGCATAGCACTCTTTATTTCACGGGACGATATTTGGCACTACGGTGGTACCTACCTAGACGACTATTAGACTAGCGACTAGCAGATACTTCGTCTTTGACCGCCATACTTGAATCTAGCAATATTGTTATAATTGAGTATGTTCAAATATCATCGGAGTCGCTTGAAGAACGAATTATATGAGGAGTCTGGTTACAGAAGGTTCTTAATAAATCGTATATAAGGTTGAATCTTAGATAAACAATAAAGTAAAAATAAACTAGATGCACAATCACGAAGAAATATCAGCCAAAAAATGACCGAGCTGCTTAACATATGTTGACACCACAGACATCCGAATATACAATTAGACTGGACAAGCCGCCAAGTTTATAGGCAGTCCCAGTGTCGCAATTTCTTTTCGGTTCTTACCTGTGAAAAGTTTTATATTTCTTGGTAAATTTACTGATTCATTGCGATGATGGCATGTTACAATTGCACAAGATGGCATTTTGGAAAAAACGGTAATTTCTTCTAATATTCGTGCGTCTTGACTCGTCTCACAGAGCGTAAACTGGCAGCCTGTGTATGCTCGTTGAGCTTACATTTGTCGCACTTAAAAACGCGGCTTGCCCCGTCTCCTGTATTGGGAAATCTGTGGTTGACACTTATTGTTATATTTATGACATAAAAATATTGATTAAAATTTTGACCTTGACATTGACGTGCAGCGAGCGACGTGATTATAAATGAAATTTTGACCAACTGACGCGATGCGCTGACTTTGCCGCGGACACTTTTTTAATGGGATTGTAAATCTAGTTTATTGTTTAACTAAGGGTCGAATCTATAGGAAATAATACAATTATTAGATAATGAAAAATAACTTTCGGTTTATTGCCCTAGTGTTACAACCAGAATGACTTCACAAGTACAAACCATAGATCACTATATTTTTTATTGTGGTGAGGGCGAGGTTTCAATTCTCCCAATAGAATTGAAAAATGTTTTTTTTGGGTTAAGCCAATAAGGGTTTCATAACATCATACAGGTATAATAGGAACGTAAATTATTATATTTATTTTATATTTCTAAGTATTAATGTTAAAATAATGAAAATCCTTTCACGCAGCCATCGTGCGTGTGCAGCTACGAGGGTGCAACGGCCCCCGGGACAGAGGACGCGGACGACTACCGCAGCGAGTGCGAGAACTGCAAGTCTGCTAGTAGTTCCAGGTCACTTTAAAATTATAAAAAGTTTTTTGTGTTTATTGGTAGGTAAACGAACAGATTCATTGGATGTCAAGTGATTCCGCCGCTATGAAGACTGAGAGCTATCTGCGCTTGCCTCTTGCACGGTTAAGCTGTAATTGCCATTTGCAGCTAACAAAAACAGTTGAAAATCCATACGATTAAAAAAAAAAAGATGCGAAGAAGTGCAATTCATTGACACTCAGTACTCCAAAAGTGAAACATTGCACATTGCATTGCCAACCTTTTAAAAAGAAAAGGACCAAAGAAAGCATACAGAGGCCGGATTTCCGTTAAAATCACTCGGTGAAATAACGCTCGCTTTGTTTTATCCTGGTTTTTTGTTAAACTGTCGAGTCTTGACCTCATTTAATACTCACTATTGATATTAATTCTATTATTGTATTGTTAACGGCATCTTTGGAAACAGTATGCACTCTGCATACCCCATTCTTCAGATGCACATCATAAGGCGGGTCTCCACAGAGCGAGCAGCCTCGCTAGGCAGCTTGGGTTAGTGTTGACGGTCTTCGAGGCAAGCGCTCAAGTCTTGGCCGAGGCACGTCCACACTAACTGAGCTGCTTCGCGCGGCAAATGCTCGCTGCTCGCTTTGTGGGTCCGTCTTTTTTTTACACAGCGCCATCAAGTCTTTAGTTAAGCGGGAAGACTGTATTATGGGTACTAAACAACGGAAAAAACATATATATTTTTTTGTAAATACATACATATTATACATAAAAAACACCCAGACCATTACAAACAGATATGTTCATGCACACAAATGTTTGTACTGACCAGGGATCGAACCCGGAACCCTCGGTGTTGCAGCTGACGTCTCGACCGCAATTTGTTTATTTATTCAGAAGAAAGTTAGTGGGTTAACGAAAGCGTATGTTTGTACAGATGGGTACTGGAGGAGGGTTGGGGCGGGTCCCCGGACGCCGGCACGCAGACGCTGCAGCGCCGCGCGCCCCCCCCGCCCGCCCGCCGCACCAGCACCCTCCCGCAGCCGTCCGACACAGTACCCCCCCGCCCCGCCCGCCACCAGCACCCTCCCGCAGCCCGTCACCGACACAGGTACCCCCACCCCCCGCCCCGCCGCCACCAGCACCCTCCCGCAGCCGTCACCCGACACAGGTACCCCCCACCCCCGCCCCGCCGCCACCAGCACCTCCCGCAGCCCGTCACCGACACAGGTACCCCACCCCCGCCCCGCCGCCACCAGCACCTCCCGCAGCCCGTCACCCGACACAGGTACCCCCACCACGGCCCGCCACATCCCTACCTACTTCCAGGGCACACACGCCACGAGCACCCTTTGCTGACTACCTAATACTTTTTTTTAATAACCGTACAAATTTTAAAAGGGTTTAAGAAGCTTTACTCGCTTTTACCTTTTCACAAACACTGCACGACAAGCACAATTATTCCAGCACGCCTCGAATTTTTTTGTATGAGTTGGTATTTTGTGTTCCGGTTTCAGTATTATTGAAGACCTAATTCAATAATACTGAAACCGGAACACAAAATACCAACCCATACAAAATGTACGATGATATATGTCAGGGTTAACAATATAACCCAACGCGCCGGCCCAACCAGGTTTTCAATTATAAAAAGGTATTGAAGTGCATCAGTTGATAATCATATACCGTGACGTTATAATTTGGACATTATCCTATCCTAGAACTGAGTCATTTTGACAAATTGATAAAGACTATTCATGATAGATGACAACTGCACAGAAGTTATTTTTAAGTGCCATTAGACGTACAGTGGCGGCGACACTGCGGGAAATCTTCATTTTTGTTCATGGTCATGTCAAATTTCATAATTCTATTGTTTCACTATTTGTTGTGTTTCGTGAATCGTACTATACCTCGTATACCTCATTGGACTATTCAAAATCCCTATTTTGTGCTCATGATTTATTTTCCTAATGATAAAGTATCTCTGAATGTATTCATCGCCTTAATGTTTTTTTGTGTATTCTAGCCGAACGATTATGGGTACACCTTCGAACTGGGAAAATTGGTTCAACACGATCCCCGATTCTGATTCAGAGTCAGAAGAGGAGTGAGATTACAGCGGTTGATGGCAACACTCAAGTATAAAAGATAACTCGGCGTAAGGTAATTGGTGATGTGAATTGATTCGTAACATCTGGTTTGTGTTATTAGGTTTTATAAGTTGGGTGTATTTTACAAGCTTTTATTTAAATTGTTTATCATGTTACTTTACTTCCCAAAAAGTAAGTATTGCATCACTTATGGTACTAAGATGTTTGTCTACTACAAGGTACATGATCAGATTTAATATTTTGAAAATATGCATTGGTATTGGGAATTGAGTTCTGAACCTAGCGTGCCAGGATAATTACTATTGCGGAGATGTTACTTTGTAGTAGACTGCACTCAAGTGCTAAGAGGGAGTGCAAGAAGAAATCACAGTGATAGATAACATTATATTTTATTCTAGAAATTCAATATGTTTATGTTGGTATGATTTCCAACATATTATGTTGTTCATTAATTGACTTCTCAAATTATTAAGTTTTATACATTTCTGTTTTTTTAAGAAGTAGTGTAAATGTATGTAGAATATTTTAGGGTTATTATTTATTTCCTATTTTAACCATTCCATTATTATGGTATGTTTGACATCACAAAAATTGTGCACAAACAGTGATAAAGTTACAAACTTGCGTATTCGCACATATAATGTGTTATTTTTATTTGTTTATTATCCATTATTTTTGATAAGTACATAAGCCAAAGAATTTTTATTGTTTCTTTAAAGAGATTTTCTATTTATAATGATATTTCTTTATTTTTTAAACTATTTATTTTTACATAATGTTATATCAATGGCGAATCGTTATGTAAGTTAATTTAAGGGTTGTATGAATTTCATACAAGGTATTATTAATTAAAAATAAGTATTAGGTAGTCAGCGAAAGATTCTATAGTAGAATAAAGTGTCATAACTTTCTAAAGAAGATTAATTGGTGTTGAAATTATCCTGTTCACAGATTAAAAAAGCTCTCTTAAAAATATATTATGACGTTGAAAATGTTTAACGTAAAAATTATATGAACTAGATTAAATGGTGCCAAAACGAGAACGGAATACAAGGAAATTTCGAGAATGAACGCACTTAAAGATTCTACTTGAGAGTTAAGATGGTAGCTAGGTAGTTTTCGGAATATATAATTTTCTATTTATAATGAAATATCCACCATAAAAGGAATCATAACTTCAAAAGTCCGATATTGCTGATATCATGACTTATTAACTTATACAGAAAAAAATAATTCTATACATAGTTTTAAATTTTTTTAAGTCTGTAGCACAGTGTTTGGTTTTAGGTCACAATTCATACTCGGGCCCTAAGTGGATACTATATTTTATGTGAAATTTAATTTATTAGTGTCAGTTAACTTAAAACATAGCATTTGTATACTGTATATAAGAAAAATATCCACGAATCTATTTTTGTCGAAGTTAAGATAGTTATGTATTAGAACTTTGTGTAAATTAATGTAACTTTGTGTAGATAACGTGTCTTTCTCCTGATATGACAGTATAAAAAAATCTTTGCATATTATTTAGATCGTACATAGAATCGCATAAGATGTTGAATCTAGACAGTTTGAATGAAATTAGCATTTTAATAGTCTGACATTTTCAGGGTTGTAAGTATTAAAGTAATGTTGTATAAATAACATTTTAATCTTAAAATATGAGTTTATTTTGATTCTGTATTATTTAAATATCTGTAAATCTTCAAATCAACAAAAGTTATATTAATTTTTTCGACTATTTCAATTTTAAAATTATCCAGTTGCAGAAAACACCTAGTATAGATGTGTTCTCTCTTTCGTTATTTTTTTTGGAAATCCTCATTATAAACAGAGCCATTTAAAGGACCTAAATTAAAAGTTATAACCTTTCTAAATAACGCAATAAAAGCATATTAACTCTGTCGTTTATCGTGATTTATTAACTTATTGTCTTATAAAACCCTGTTATTTGTTACCTTAGTGCATTTGATCATATATCTTCGCATTCTATGGATCATTCCAAGTGAAATGTTAGTATTACAGTTATTATACCGATTAAATTGTAATCAAGAGTACCTAAATCTTCTAGACAGACTTAACATTAATTTTAATGTAGCCACGATCAGTATTATTAATGTTTCCGAACCAAATACCCATGTATATAAATAAATTAAACACGTTATTGGAAACTTATTTGCTGTTTTATTTGACAAATGCCTTTGTGATCATATATATAATTGATGAATAAAGTAATAATCAGAAGCTTCAATAGCATTGATAATTGCGATTTGGAACTGTTGTTTTCTTCAACCTCCGGGTCAGGAAGCCATGGTCCACATTGGCGGTATCCTATTTCCTGTAAAAATAATAATAATGAAATATAACGCAATTAAATTATTTAAACTGTATTTACCAAGGTTTTACTAAAAGTTTAATGATTCCTAAAGAATAATTAATAGTTGGCTTATTAACTTAATAGGTTAATGTGGATATGGATAAAAATGTTTTTATTTTTGTAATTATTTATTGCAACCCTTGGAGCCGTGACAATTGACACTTTATGTATTATTATGTATTATTTACTAAATTTTTCAATTTCAATTTCAATTATGTTCGCTTTCCCCATTCTTACTAAACTTCTAATAAACTTCAATTTCAATTTTTGTAAATGTAGCCTGATTTTGACCAGCAGAATCACTAACATTATTCTACGATTATTCGAAAACACAAGACATCATCATTGGCTTAAACTTCAACGAAGTTATCACGTCATTTTCATTTTTTTATGAAAAGTAGCGGTATCTATGATTTTGCATCTGGCGAGATATATGACATGTAGCCAGATTAAAATGCGTTGTAAAAAAGGTTTAAATCGTTTATCTTTGGTTGTAAAGCCTGATATAGCTACTTACCTGTGTGTAGTTATGTTGGTAGCAGGGCACCATAGGCTGGCGGCCAGGCAACGGGACCATATTTCTGAAGCACGCCAGCTGACTCTCCGTCGACATTTGGCCCCAGTCCTGCTTTCGCATCAACTCTGCCACATCCACCTTGAAGAAAAATAAATTATCGATTGCCGCAGTCAAGTCACATACTTCCTAGCGATACATCAAAACACACCGGGTATTGATTTTTCAGAATCCAAAATATATCAGCTTCCCAGCAGTTTACCAAAGTCATCTGCCTATTTGGACAGATGACTTACGAAATGTCGCTTATCTGGTGGAAAATGGGAGACCTATGTGTCGCAGTGGACTGCAACAAGTTGAAGGGAACAACACCGAAAATGGGAAAAAAAGGAATTTATTAAACGTAGGTAATATATAAATACAGTTAACTCTCCTGGATTTCGAATAACTTGTACATTAATCTACCGTTTGGGCTAGTTTGGTGGAGGTGAGGTCATATCATCATCTTGATCATGTGCCTACAATGGCCCACTGTAGGGCACACGCCTTCCCGCACTGCATAGCTATGGGGAGATTGAGTCGTGATCCACCACGCGGGCCAAATGCGGATGTGTGGGAAAAGTGAGGTTCTTTTTTTATTTATAAAATCTGATGTTAATCTTTTGATCTGAGCAAGCAGTAAAGACATTCATGCAATCTCCAGCACGAACCACTTCGTTATAAGTAGGTACTTATTGAGTGACATCGCTACTGACCGGTTGGTTGACAAGTGGATCGGGCGCGGGTCGGTCGTGGTGTCGGCATCGCGTGTACACGGCCAGCAGCAGCAGGTTGGTGTGCGGCACCACCGACCCCACCAGCGGCCAGCTGCATAATGACGGACCCCGCGACAGCGCCTCCATAGCCTGCTTAGTGCGCTGCGGAACAAAGCATTGAGATAAACAGTATTTTTTTAAAAAGAATGTTTGTTTTTTTTATATGCAAACTGGCCACGTGATGGTGACAACTATGTCCCGGATTAAACCGGAATAACTTAATATTTCACCCTTCAATTTAAGACAGATTTTTAACATTATTATCATCATCATCATGATCTTCAGAACGATTTCCACGCGGATCGATTTCTAGTAGTTAACATCCATCCGCTACCTGATCCTTAACATCACGATTGCTTTATAGACAAGCACTAGTAGTTACAACATTGTCCGGTGTCTAGGTTCCTGATATCGTGACTTAACATCTCATCCTTTAATCCGCTTTTTATGTAGCCTAATATTATAGCTGTTAACTAATCCTAGCGTGAAGAATGTTGTGACTTATATCATAGACCTGGTCTGAAATAAAATAAAATAATTATTATAGCCGGTTTGGGTAACCACGTGCACGCTTTTATAGTAGCTAATTATGAGAGAATATTTACTAATGCAAGGTTTAGTGCAGCGCCATCGAGTCCCAAACTAAGCATTTAGCTTGTCATATGGGTACAAAACATAAACATGCTTATATTCTTTTCTTTGCAAATACATACATATAATACATAAAAAACACCCAGACCAATACAAACAGACATGTTCATACTCAAATGATTGTAATGCTCGGGGATCGAACCCGGAACCCTTGGTGTAGCAGCCGACGTCTCGACCATTACCTACACCAGATGGGTCGTTTAAATTTGAATAAAGATATTTGAATTTGAATAAAGATATTTGAATTTGAATAAAGATATTTTGAATTTGAATTTGTTACCTGAAATTCGTAGATTGGTCTAGAGCGGTCGCACGCGGCGTACGTGCTCCGCGTGACGAGCACGCGCGGGTCGTACAGCCGGTCGTACTTCTCGCGCTCGAAGTCGCGCGCACGGTTGTGACGTTTCTTCTTCTCCTTCTGCGTATCGCCGTATACTGTGCTGCCTGTGAATGGCTTTTGTTATAGCCCGAAATATGTATGACTGCACTGACAATGACCCGCATGACCTACGAGGCAAAGCGCCTCAATTCAACTGACCCCCAGACCCACCAGGGAGAGCTCTCCCAAGGGAGCTTCTGAAAGAGAGACCCGCGGAGGTCCCCCAAGTGCCGATTGCTCCAAAACTAGTACTACGCTTAGTCACGCGTACGTAGTAATTATTTTCATACTCTCCCTGGGCCTGATTACGCAGCCGCCCGTACGTATGCCCGTACCTCCGTCAAGCGGGAATAAACTAGAGAGATAGAGCCTTTTGTTTAAAAATGTCTATAGTAGGTAGGTGCTTGTTCATTTGTATTTGGGATAAAGATACATATTTCTTCAGTAAGAATCAGAATCAAAAATAAACATTAAGGCCCGATTATTTTCAGGGCGACGAGCGGTACTACGTATCGCCCTATACCATGCTGTATGTGAGTGACTTTTAGTACAGAATGCTTATTCATTGCCGCTTATAGTAGGTAGGTGCTTGTTAGTTTGTATAAATCAATAATAAATAATAAGGCCTGACAGTGGCCTATCAGTGGGACAAGCTATAGTCTATTAAAACTCCAAAATGAGGAGGGATAGTAAAAAAGGATGGGAATATTTTTTTATGGATATTCGTGTTATAAGTACTGAGTAAATACCCAATAAATATGGTTTTTGTTTTATATGACTCGACTCGGGGAAGGATATGGTTCTCAATCTCAACCATTAGTAACACCACCTCAGTCGTAAATCAAATTGGTAAATGTCTCGTATACATTTCTACCACATCATTTTAGGGGCAAAAGTTAGAAGTTTATGAATTGTTTTATTGGTTGTATACTAACCTTACTCGTAGATTACCAATTTTCAGCTTTTTAACAGTGTGTCAGTGACGAAATCGGTGTATTTTCAGCTCTTTAACAGTGTGTCAGTGACGAAATCGGTGTATTTTCAGCTCTTTAGCAGTGTGTCAGTGACGAAATCGGTGTATTTTCAGCTCTTAGCAGTGTGTCAGTGACGAATCGTGTATTTTCAGCTCTTAGCAGTGTGTCAGTGACGAAATCGGTGTTTTTTCAGCTCTTTAGCAGTGTGTCAGTGACGAAATCGGTGTATTTTCAGCTCTTTAGGAGTGTGTCAGTGACGAAATCGGTGTATTTTCAGCTCTTTAGCAGTGTGTCAGTGACGAAATAGGTGTATTTTCAGCTCTTTAGTAGTGTGTCAGTGACGAAATCGGTGTATTTTCAGCTCTTTAGCAGTGTGTCAGTGACGAAATCGGTGTATTTTCAGCTTTTTAGCAGTGTGTCAGTGACGAAATGGGTGTATTTTTGATATCAATAAAATCTAAAGTACCTATTAGAACTATTCAATTGAGACTGTATGTTTAATTAATCTTTTTTGACATCATATCCTGAGATTATGAACTATCTGGGACATGGAAACAAACTCTATGAGAGTTCATAAAAATGTGTCCCATGCCATTTTAATTTGTTGATTTATTTAACTTGCCAAATAAATACAATAACTTACTTGTGCTTAACATCGCTACCACAGTTAATATTTCATGCGCTGAACGTAGTAACAGATACATCGTCCGCCATATAGATCGTAAAACTGATGGCAACATCTGTAACAAATATCAGGTCATTATATTGCTAACGAGTTAAAACTTTTTTGGGTTTCTTTGTCGTAAAAATAAGTTGTTCTTGGCTATTATTCACGAGTACGAGTGCCAGTTTACTAGACAGTGGATAAAAAAATGGATAGGTTTTATTTGTCTAGGAGTATAACCGACAAGTTTTGATCGCTGCAGATGCACTGACTAATTTTTTATTATTCCAGTATAATTAGTCCATATGATTGTTATGTACACGGTAGACTCATTATAAGCATTGTCTGATTTACGATTATTAACTGCAGCCAAAACGTGCACTGCCGATATTATTTTCCCAAAACACCACTGACTTGGATTAATGAGGGGGTCTGAATCGTAATTCTTCACACTGATCCAGTGGGAAAGGCGCGTCACCAGTCTTGTTTTCTAAACGTCCGTTAGTCAGGCAGTATGGCAAGAAGACCGTTTGTTTTAAGTCTTTTAGGACCAGATTATTAGTGTTCATCAATCAAACAACATAATAAGCGCAAGTTACATACTGGAGCAGCATTCGGTGGCTCCATTCCGAAGCAGACGCCCTGATAGTCGTGCAGCCAGTTGAGCGTGAACACTTTGGCCTTAAGCAGTGCAGCCATCGCGACCGGGTATGCTGAGGCTAGGTGCAGCCGCACAGGGTCCTCAGGGGTCGGCTCTTCGGGTTTCGGTCCCCCAGAAACTATCCAGCCGCCCTCGTCTATAAGCAAACACACCCAGGTCTCGCCGTCGCAGCTGGGCTTGCAATCGGGTTCTTGGTCGTCGCACTGGAATATGATGTAAATTAGATATAGATGTTTAACATAGAAAACGCTACGATTTTTGTGATCCTAGAAAGAATAAATATCCACGGACATTCACACAACGCCATCTAGTCCCAAGTTAAGCGTGAAGCTTGTATGGCCTTTACTAAACAACTGATATACATACTTACATACATTATTATTTGTAAATACATACATATTATACATCCAGACCAATACCAAACATACATGTTCAATGTTCATGCACACAAATGTTTGCACTGTTCGGGGATCGAACCCGGAACCCTTAGTACCGACTACTACCGACATCTTAACCATTACAGCAAATGGGTGGTCAAAAAAAAGTACAGGAGTAAGTAACCATAACATTACAATCATCACTTACGGTATTATTGGTAATAGACACGAAGACATCTTCAAGGTGCTGCGGGTGAAAGTGGTAGCCGGCGACTCCTATGAGGTTCTTGTCCACGAAGACGGCTCGAGCCGCCGTAAGCCATTCTCCTCTGATCCCCACCTGGTAACATCGTTATCATCTATATTATTACCTACATCATCATCAGCTCATTGAACGTCCCCAAGGAGTGGCTGCCTTCAAGCACATCCTTTAAATCACTTAGCAGGCGTGCACAGGTTTCGGATAACGTACATATATTTTTTCAAAACATTAGTTCAAAACTTGTGCCCTCCAGATCAGCAGGCAACATTCCACACAATGATCCACCGATGCTCTTACTACCTTATCAGTTTTAAATCACGAGTTCATGCAGTTAGATTATGCTGTACCATCTATAGAAGTGTGGTATCTACAGTGTGTTCTGCGACTCGTGTATACTGACCGTTACGTGGGCGAGACAGATTTAAGAACTTAATAAAGTGAAGATAGAAAGATTTACTAGGTGGCAGACTCGATACTGAGTCGTCTAGGTAGGTACCACCGCAGTGCCAGATATCGTCCCGTAAAATAAGAGTGCACTGTAGGTAGTGAAATTACCGGGTTTAAGAGACCCAACATCTGTTGTCGAGCGGGTGCGTGGTGTAATATATGCGCGGCCGCTGCTCGTCTCCGACTCCGTACCATAGCTCTATGGTTCATATCACAGACATCAGAATATACATTAGACTGGACAAGCCGCTAAGTTTATAGGCAGTCCCAGTGTCGCAATTTCTTTTCGGTTCTTGCCTGTGAAAAGTTATTATATTTCTTGGTAAATTTACTGATTTATTGCGATGATGGCATGTTACAATTGCACAGGATGGCATTTTGGAAAAAAACGGTAATTTCTTCTTATATTCGTGCGTCTTGACTCGTCTCACAGAGCGTAAACTGGTAGCCAGTGTATGCTCGTTGAGCTTACAGTTGTCGCACTTTAAACGCGGCTTGCCCCATCTCCTGTATTGGGAAATCTGTGGTTCATATCATAGAGCTCAATAAGATATTTGATCTTGTGTGTTAGACACAAGACTGTAGCACAGTCAAGGTGTGGTGTGATGTGGGTTACGTGTCTCTCGCGATCGTCGCCCTCGCTTATAGATTCAGGAAAGAGTGAAGATAAATAAATAAATAATAAATATCCACTGAGATTCACACAGCGCCATCTAGCCCCAAACTAAGCATTAGCCTGGTGTTTCGTCCTTAATGCGCGCCGCAAAGGAATGGAACTCTTTGCCTCCTTATGTGTTCCCGATGATGACTACCTGGCCATTTTCAAGACAAGAGTGAATAGGCTGTTTCTAGGCAGGCATGATCCATCCTCGGCCGCATCATCACTTACCATCAGGTGAGATGGCGGTCAAATGTCTGCCTATAGAAGATAAAAAAGCCTGTAATGTGGTCAATTTGGATAGTAAACAACGGATAAACATACTTATATGATTTTGTAAATACATATAAATTACACATAGCAAACAGTTGTTCATGCACACAAATTTTTGTATTGCCCGGGGATCGAACCTGGAACCTTTGGTCGTCGAAGAATATTGTATGTCGTGAAATTTTCTGGTATTACCCTAGATATATCGTAGCGCGCTAATCCTAAAGATAGGGGTATTACCCACAGAATTAATAATAACAGGATTTTTTCTTCAAATTATTTCTGTGGTATTACCGGTGGCGGGCTGGTGAGCGTGTTACGTGTACGTCGCGCAGGCGTGACGGGCGCGTGGACGATGAGGGTCCGGGCGGCGGCCGCGCGTCGGTACCACGGCTCTTGTGGTCCTCGGCCCACATCCGCCAGATGGCGCTGCCGCGTGCGAGCTCGTCACCACGTACTGACGCCACCGAGATAGTCCGCTTTCTGATTACAATTGGAATGTTGAATGGGTTGGAAAATAATTATTAAGTTAATTATATCTCAGCTAATAAGTAGTCCCTAGTAAATAATATAGTTAAAGAGAACGTGTTGAGTGATTATTGTGTGTGGAATACCTAATTATGCAAGAAATGTAAACGTTTTAGAAGACGTATTTTATATTAATAAAAGTTATATTGTGTTCTCATGCAAGTGACTGTAACTGTCTTTTTTGAGAACAAGTAATAATATTTCTTTAAACCTTTTTATTGCATCAATAAAACAGATTAAAACCGGACCAAAACAGCCTTTCTACGGAATTCGTCGAAAGCTAAGAGAACCCATCAAATTTGAGATAATAGTTGAATAGGGATCTTTTCGTAACTTGTAACATCGTCAAATAAATCTTGACTTTTCAACGAGATTCCAAACTATGGAATCAATCTAAGTAATTAATTTTAAATTACAATGATTGTTACCGCTAGCAAAGAAAGCAGTGACCGATCCAAGGCCACATGCCGGACACTCCACTTCCTCATGCTGCTCAGCCCACGCGCTGGTCGCCACCGCCTCGCGGCAAAGGCGGGCCATTAGCTCGCCGCTACCTGATAACCAACCCTCGATTGATTATCGGGCAAAATTTCGCGACATCAACAAATTTTCTATTGCTCTTCTATAACATTATTACGAGCACCTAATAAAATAATTATTTTTTTTGTTTATATTGGCAAGAGAGAATAGGCTGTTTCTAGACAGGCATGCTCCATCCATCATTCATCCATCTTCGCGGCCGCATCATCAGTTACCATTAGGTGAGATGGCGGCCAAATGTCTGCATATAGAAGATAAAATAAATAAAAAATAATTATAAGTACGATAATCGGATATAGGATACTTCCAGTATCCTATATCGATTACATTAAGATACTTCCAGTAGAGAAAAGAATGGGCTTTGTCCGTTAACCAACTCAATAAAATAGTAAGATATAATAATTTACGTATAGATTCTTATTTATGCGTACCTACGGTTGGTTGATGATATATTGTGACTTGTCGTTTTTGTGTCAAATAAGGTATTGTAGGTTTCTAATAAGACCTTAATTAATTATTTACAATTAGTTGTGCGCTTAGCGTTTGACGATATACCATACAATTTATGAGATGTAGGTGAGTAATGTTATACAGATTCAGTCAAGATATGTGTCGTTCATTACTCCACGAGCACCTTGTTATTTATATAAATAACCTTGTTGATTAAAAAGCTTACACTGATAGTTCTTATCGAGCAGACCAGGTGGCAGTTTTGAGAAGATGTACTTAAGCTGCTGCAACTCAAATTTGGGCTCGTCACTGCGGCGCCTTATGAAGTGGAGTACTTCCGCTTCACGGGAATCGAAGTGAGGCTCTACGTGCTTACAGTACAACCTGTAGGAGTTAGTTCATTTTCAGGTTAATTTTATTCATCATCAGCCTATAACGGCCTACAGCAGGGCACAGGCCTTCCCATACAGCAATGGGGAGATTGGGCGGTACCCCACCACGCCGGCCCAACGCAGATGGTTTTAAGGACTACTATCCTAAGATTCTATCTGATAGTTAATAGTCCAGCAGTGAAGCGAAGCGGTACTTTTAACTACGATCAAATGGATAATAATGGCTACACAAATACGGGAAATCTTACCAATCAGGGTGTACAGCAAAATCGCTTCTTGATAATGTCTTAAGGGCATCAGCAGCGATTTGTTGCGAGAAGTCTCCAGCGGGAGTGGCACGGAGACGGGCGTACGGTGGTAGCACCACGACAGCTGTGTAATGATCCGCCACGCGTTTCCAGTAGTACTCGCGCTGTTCCATACTGGCACGCATGCCTCCTTCGTACACGTTTTTACCTTCCATCACTTTGATGCCGCGCGAGTGCTTTATTACGACTGATTTGCGGAACTGTAACAGATATACTGGGAAACATATGCACTTACACCTTGTGTTGTACCGCAAAAATATAAAGTCGGTTGATTTCTTACTCAAAAAAAAAAATAGTTGACACTGACTCATTAATTAATAAAGAATATATTCATTAGATTTCATTATCAGCTCATAAAACGTCCCCACCGAGGGGCACGAGCCTACCCGTAAGGGTGTTTAGGCCTTAGTCGTCCACGCGGGCCCAGTGCGGATTGAACGACTTCACGCACAACCTTTGAATCTCTTCGCAGGCGTGCGCAGGTTACCTCACGATGTTTTCCTTCACCGTTAGAACGTCGGATAACGTACATATATTTTCGCAAATAATAAAACACATTGGTACGTGGCGTGCGCAGATTTTCACGATGTTTTCCTTCATTGTAAGAGCGTCGGATAACGTATATGTAAATATTATAATAGTGTTTCCACACACACACGCCTTGTTTTCTTTGTTTGCTACTTACTTCCATCCAGTTGGCGGGGTAATCCCTTGGCAAGTATTCTTTAGCTGGCTGCTCTACATGTATAAAATCCACTGTCCGGTACCCAGGTTTTAAAATGTCACCGTCAAACTGTTATCAACATACGTATACGCTATACATTTTCATTGGTTACATTCTATACATGAAAATAGAGTTATTCTGTTGCATTGATGTGGTAACCCTATTCTTTTGTCTAAGTTTTGTTGTGTAGGATTTTTTTATTAGAGTTAAGAGCTACAAGTTCTAAAGACTTAAATTTTTTAACATTAAGGATTTTGAAGAAGTTGTAGTACATAATATTTTAGCTACGACGCAAGTCATTAGTATACGTTTTGTTTTCTTTTAGTACAGAATGTACAAGTACCAGTAATTCTTCATCGTTTAATTCATAAAATAGAAGAAAGTCTCATATAACCATTTTAATGGGAATGGGGGTGGCAAATAATCATTTGAATGTGTTTCTTCTGTTCGTTTTCACGAAACTCTGATTCCTACCAAATTTCAGGTTTCTAGCACTTCAGGACGTAACCAAACATTTTGATGATCATCAGCCTGTCAGTGACGAAATAGGTGTATTTTTGATATTAATGATTATGATGATATCAAAAGATTTTGACTTTAGCTGTGAGATCAGGCGTAACAATGTTAATATTGTCAATGGTGTAATTTGCTTGCATAAAGTCAACTGAAATGTAAGTAAGATGTAGTAATAAACATCTACAAACCATGGACGTAAACGGCAGTCATACACATCGTCAGCTTCTAGAGGCAGTTTGAAAAAACTGCTCCAAACGGCCGCTAAAACATGCCGTAACAATACAAAATGTTTTAATACCGTGGAATAATGAAAACAAAAAGATTGCACCTACCATAAAATCTCACCTTTTACTACTACTATATCTAAAGAACGTATTATTGTACTATTCCAATAATTATTTGAAAAAAGTGTTATGATTACAATGGTCCTGTGCTTTCAAGGAAGCATGTATCAACTTTTATATGTTCCAACGGAAACCCTAGGCTTAATATGTAAGAGGCTCTATGCTTGAGCCCGCCCTTTATTAGTCCTGTTTACATGATAAGTAGAATATTTTAGACGAGAATTATCAATTCTACGATGAAATATTGTAACCGTGAGTTTGGAACTTTAGTTTTCAATAGCGCTCTATCTTTAAACACAAACATTAGCAAAATTATTCTTATTTCCAAATAAGTCAAGCCTTCAAAATCATGACAAATAACAATACTGATATAATGAAAGTTTTATTATACGTCATCCGCACAGCTTAACAAGTTCAATTTGTACGTACTAAATATAGAAAGAACAAGAATGGTACCACAGAACAGCAAGGTGTTATGAATCACAATTTTACAATAATTTAAAGAAATCATAGTTTATTAATTATATCAGCTCCTCTTTAAACTGGGTGTATTTAAAATATAAAGCACTTTAAATAATTTATTATATAATAGTACTTAATATAATAATAGTTTCAATAATTTAACTTAGTTTCTTACGCAGGAGTGCGTAAACAAATACCCTGTGCACGAGACAAACTATTGAAAGGCAAAGGATGCATCTGTCATCAAATTTTCTGTTTAAAAGTTGACAGAATTCTCCGACCAGATAGTAAATGTTTTACAACAGAAGGATCTGGCAGTACATTTGTAAGGGAAATGTGATGTTACATGAAGTCATTTTTATTTTAGTTTAGAGATACTCGCAGGCTGTTTACAAACGACAACATTGAACAAAATTACTTTATGTTATTAAGCATAGTCCTCATATACATAAGAAGATAGGATTATTGGTGGTCCATTCAATATACTGTTATTAATTGGATTGCTTAGCTTCGATCTCTTGTGAAGCTCTGAGGTATTTTTTTTTAAAAGTTTGTGCGTCAGTAGATACCTGACCTGCGTTATTCAAGTTTAAAGGCTGAGGTCCATCAATATTCACATGATTGTTTCCTTCAAGTACAAACAATCATGGTGTACTAAGGAAAGTCATTCATTGAGCTGATGATTTTTTAATATTTTAATGAACATAGATTGCAGCAAAATGTTTCGTCTTACTAGAATGGTAATACAGGAGAAGGCCAACAAACAACGCTTTTAACCCATTGAACGCCGGGACTCCAGACACAATAGAAAATCTATTGTGTCTGTGCCTTAAGGCGTCATTGGCGTCAGAGGGGTTGATATGGTGTGCTAGATAAACTAACCGCAATCAAAAACTCCGGCCGTAGATTGCACGCTGCTGACTTCAAGGGAAACATCAGCGTCGAAATGAGCACTTTGCTGCACATGAATCTTTTCCAGGCTGCGGCATGTCTCCGCAGAATCAGTGGGTCTTCCTGCTCTA